>JAPZEA010000013.1:1952153-1974642 GCA_029783685.1 Heniochus monoceros | reverse complement strand
TCTCTGGAGTAACTTATCATTTAAAATAAAAAATAACAAAATCAGTCAAGTTCAATAATAATAATAATAATTAATATTCTCTCTGTAACCCAGTTAAACAAACAGTAATATTTTGTAGTAAAGCACATTAAACTGATGGTAAGATTATAGTTTTGCTTCAAGTGCAATCTCACACAGGAGGATGCTTATTGTATTACATGATATGACAATAATGGTAATGATAATAAAATAAACATGGAAATAAAAATAAATCAGATTTAACTGAAAAACTGAAACTTACTGTATGTCTAAACTTATAAACATAAAATTGTTTTTGAAACATAAGATGTCAAGTTTTAATTATGGTGCACGTCTTCAAAATACCTTTTAATTTTTAATAATTGTTATAACAATGTCCACAAGTACACTATACACACTATGGTACTAATGCATACTGTTCTGTTGATGGGCAATTCATATTCTATATGTCTCCAGCAAAGAAGAGAGGGCCTGAGAGTGCAGCACATCCATCTCCATGACTGAGGAGCAAACTCCATCCTCTGATGAAGACACAGCTGAAAGCTCCGGAAAAACAGCCGGAAAGGAGGATAAAACTACTGCTGCTGGTAGGAAACTGAGCCAGCTTTCCATTACACACCTGGTCCATAAACACACACACACACACACACACACACACACACACACACACACACACACCTGGTCAGTTCCCAGCTCTGCATACAAAAAGTAAAGAAACGTCACCATTGGCAGCTGCAGCACAAAGTTAACTTGCACACACACCTTCTCTTCTATCCTCCCTCCCATGAATGAATGATGACAGCTACTCCCACACCCCCCAGTCTCAGGTGGTCAATAATGCATCAGCCTGATCACATGGTGTCAGGTCTGAATGATTAACGCTGCCGTCTCCTCTCGTCACCATTTCCTGCAGCTCCGCAGAAGACGTGGACTCCAACCAAACGCCTCCTGCCCTTCCTCAGGAAAACACACAACGAGTGAGTGTATTACCTGTCTGCTCAGGTGTGCCTCTTTGAACTGCGTGTCGGGTGCTTTTATCAGCATGTTTGATTGGAAACTGCCTGTGCTCCTCACTCTCTTAAATCCAACCTGTTGATGCTGATCAGGGCTTGGCTTCAGTTCAGGTTTGGATCAAGGTGTGAAGCAGGTATTTCAGATGTGGAGGAGCTGCTTCAGGTGTGTATGTGGCTCAGTTTTAGCTTCCATAGTCGTACCTTTCCGTTGTGAAAGTAGATCCCTGGTCTTCATTAATGTTTCAGTGAGGGAGTCTCGCTCTAGTGAGTGAGGAGAACAGCTGATGGTATCCCATCATCACCTGCAGGCTCACATCATCAGCGCTGGACAGGTACACCTGCCTGATATTCACCTTTTATTCAGAAATCAGGTAAATCAGTCAGTCTGGAGTTTGAATGATTGAGCTGATTGTTTATTGAAGAACTGATCAATACACCGGTCTTCTAATAGAACATGGTAAGATCTAAATTATACCAAGTCTTTTTTTTTTCTCTTACCTCTTATGAAGCCATGCAGGTACAGGTGAAATGAAATGGAGGTGAATGGAATTCAGTTTCCAGATTTAGTATTTCTCCACCAGACTTATACTCTGGTGTGATGCACACAGCTTTGAACCAGCATTTAAACCATGAAAAGGGGAGATAAAGTTTACATAACATATAATTTAAAGATTAAATGAATGTATATGTAATGTAAAGAAAAATATTTGTCTTCAGCTGCAGATTTATTATATTTTATGGGGGATTGGTTGCACTTTTTGTATCCCTTATTTTGTAACTGTGTCAAATAATGTCTCCAATTCCATAAATTTCGGCTCAGCTCAGTGATGATGTCTTGAAACTTCACTGTGATCTATGTTGAGTTCTAACAGCAAGCTACTGGATACAGTAGATAATTGTAGTTGGTAAATTATAAGGGGAGAGAGAGGGAAGTCTGGGCATCCCTGCTTAGACTGCTGCCCCCGCAACCCGGCCCCGGATAAGCGGAGGAAGATGGATGGATGGATGGAAATTATAAGGGATATTCATGATTTTCTGGGATTTACAGGCATTAAAACAGATCAGTATGATGATAAAAAAGCAGAAAATAATGATAGTTTCAATCATGTTATCAATTTCAAACTACCATACAGTATATCAGGCTTCAGAACTTGTATGAGTCCAAACACTGTTTATAGATCTTGGACAAAACATGATACATTTTATTGTATATTTCTACATGTTATTTCATCACCTATAAGAGCCAACACTGACTGGTGTCATCATTTGAGTTTCACTTATTGTCAGTGTACTTTTGTTGTTGTTCTCGGGTTCAATGAATAATTTTATTAACCTGTGATGGTTTAAATGTTGTAGCAATAATATATCTGCTTCATCTCTGCTGTCCACAGTCTGTGCCCTCCATTTGGATCTGTGACTCTTGAAGAGTAAACCTGTCAAAGAAGAAAGAGGATGATGAGAGGATGATGGAGGGAGTGGCAGAGGAAAGGTAGAAGGAGTCTCCATCACAGACATAAACAGGTAGTGAACAGGTGCGGCGATGGCGGCGTGGCTGGGCCGGCTGTCCCTGGGCGACGCCTGGTTCAACATGTATTCTCGCCTCCTGCGAACCAAACCTGTGGGCTCCATGGCTCACAGCTCCGACGACCTCACCGAGCTCGCGGAGGGGTCGCCGGTCGGGCTCGCCAAGGTCCTGACCACCGTGGACCTGGTGTCGCTCGGGGTGGGCAGCTGTGTCGGAACTGGGATGTATGTGGTCGCCGGGCTGGTTGCCAAGGCGATGGCTGGACCTGGGGTCATCCTGTCATTTGTGATTGCAGCGGTGGCGTCCATACTGTCAGGTGAGACAACATGAGGTGAGAGTAACGAGTCTGAAGGACTGCAGTCTGGTCTGTTAAAACCAGAAGAGCCTGGTGTCGTTCTGCTCTTATTGTCAACAAGGAGTGTGTTTGTGAGTCCCTCAATACCTTCTGACTTCCTGTCTGTGGCTCTGAACTCCACACTCATTGGTTCCCACTGGAGAGGTAGCCTAAATCTGGATCTGGGTCTGGATCAGTTCAGTACTTGTTTGGTCAGAATACAGGAGATCACCAGCTTAATCCTTTAAGATGCTTCTTGGAAATGAGCTTCTTGTATTTCAGTGGCACATAAAGGTGTGATGTTCAGGTGTCCGTGTGGTTTTGGCCACATAGTGTACTTTAAGTAAAACTTTGAATACTTGTAAATGTGTGCGCCTGTTGTGTTATTGAACTGTGTATGTGTCTGTTTCCGTGTTTTTTTCTCGAGGCGTGTGCTACGCAGAGTTTGGTGTCCGGGTCCCCAAGACGACCGGCTCGGCCTACACCTACAGCTACGTGACAGTGGGGGAGTTTGTGGCGTTTTTCATTGGCTGGAACCTGATCCTGGAGTATCTGATTGGCACAGCGGCGGGAGCGTCGGCTCTCAGCAGCATGTTCGACTCACTGGCCAATCACAGCATCAGTAACTACATGATAACACACCTGGGCACGCTCAGAGGACTCGGTATGTACGATCAGTACGCACACCCTTTTTCTCTGCACGTTAAAGAGCGAAGAAAAGCAACGTTTTGCTCTCTGGTTGAAGGTTTCAAGACTGTCTCACCTCTGTCCACACCCAGCATCAGTGATAGGTGTGGACAGAACCTGTAATCACACCCACCAGTGATGTCATGGTGTCCTGGGGTACACCTGTGCATCACTGCAGCCAGGTGAGAAGTTAAACCACTAGAGGTCAGCAGAGACAGGATGTTCCAGGGGTGTTAAATTACTCCTTACAGGACCACCAAAGTGATGACAGCTCATCCTGATGAAAGTATGATTGTCTGAACCAAATTTCAGAGCAACCCATCCAACAAATGTAACCGTCATGGTGGAGCTGGAGGAAACTTCAGGGTCATCAGCCTTCATCCTGTGGAGGATATGAATGTCTGTGCAGAATTTCATGGTAACCCATCAGAGAGTTTTTAAGATGATGACACCGCCATCCCAACGCATGTCATCAGCCTGGCTAAAGAGGATGATATGCTCTTTAGTTCAGTTTAGTCCTTTAGTTTTCAGAGATTATCTCGGATACAACAGACGGGGAGCACTCTCGCTCTTCCTCATGTCGATTAACATCCTTATTTAAAAGCTGCTGTGTCTGTGTTGCAGGTAAGGGTGAGGACACCTACCCCGACCTGCTGGCCCTGTTTATCGCCCTGCTGGTCACCGTCATCATTGCTCTCGGTGTGCGTAACTCAGTTGGCTTCAACAACGTCCTCAACGTGGTCAACCTGGTGGTCTGGGTCTTCATGATCATCGCCGGACTCTTCTTCCTCTCCGCCAGCAACTGGGAGAGCGGCAACTTCCTGCCCTACGGCTGGTCAGGGGTTAGATATTGAACCACCATGGTTAGATGTGCTGTGCTGCACTAGAAAGGAAATTAATGATCTCTCGTCGCTCATCAGGTGATGCAAGGTGCAGCGACCTGCTTCTACGCCTTCATCGGCTTCGACATCATCGCAACGACGGGAGAGGAGGCGAAAAACCCAAACACGTCCATCCCGTACGCCATCACTGCCTCGCTGGTCACCTGCCTCACTGCCTACGTGTCGGTCAGTACAGTGTTGTTCATGTGGCTGCTTGAAACATGAAGGAGACAAGTGACAAAACCTCTTAACTGGAAACCACTGAAAGAACGACAGAGTTTAGAAAGGGAGCAAACATACGACTAATATATGATGATATGACTGTCCTCTGAGGGGTGTCCCGGCGGACCAGAGGTTTAATCACACGACCCCGGTGTGAGCAGAGCTGGAGCTCTCATTGATCACATCTATTACCACACAGTGTGTCCTGAAATCCTCACAGGTGTTCAACACCTTCACAGCAGCGACGCTTCCTCAGGACACATCAACACTTTTCAGTTGTTGGACATTTAACATTCATGTTCTTTCCAAACAGCCGATCATTTATCTCTGACACAGGCTGCCAAACTCACTTCTCTCATGGGTTCCATTGCAGCTTATTCACAAGACATTCTCTAGGTTTACCTGATGTCTCAGAGTGGACAGGAATGATTGAGACTGGTCTTCTCCCACTGTCTTCAGAATGTGTGTCCTTGCCCTTTAATCCTGCAGCTGTTAAACAATAATATTCTCCATGCATCCGCCTCCCTCGCCTTTCTTTCTCCTCTCTACAGGTGAGCGTGATCCTCACTCTCATGGTTCCCTACAGCCTGATCGACGGCTCGGCTCCTCTCATGGAGATGTTCGCAGTGCACGGCTTCCTGTGGGGGAAATACACCGTGGCTGTGGGCTCCATAGCCGGACTCACGGTGTCTCTGTTAGGCTCTTTGTTCCCGATGCCCAGAGTGATCTACGCCATGGCCCGGGACGGCCTGCTGTTCAGGTGACGAGGCAGGAGACACACACACACACAGTCGTTGAGTTGAGCGCTTCTGGCTAACTCTCTGATTCATGTGTCTGCAGGTTCTTGTCACACGTGTCCACGCTCACACACACTCCCGCGGCGGCGTGCGTGGTGTCGGGGAGCTTCGCCGCCGTCCTCGCTCTGCTGGTGAGCCTCAGAGACCTGATCGAGATGATGTCCATCGGCACCCTGCTGGCCTACACTCTGGTCAGCGTGTGTGTGCTCTTGCTGCGCTACCAGCCCGACGACCAGACCGACACACACCAGTTTAACTCCGGGGAGGACGTGGACGGGTTGAAGCACCAGGACGACGGCGCTGTCCACACCAAGGACGACCAGATGCTGATCGAAGGCTCAGACGGCGATGGCTCATCGTCCTACCACGCTGGCGGAACTGAAGGAGAGGGTGATGACTCTGATTTCCACACAGGCCACGCCTCGTTGCTGAAAAGGCTTCTGGGAGGTCACTACTACACTCTGCGGCTGAGGCTGGGAATGCCGGATGCGTCGGCCCGGCCCACCCCGGCCACCGGCCGCGTGGTGACCCGATGCACCCTCCTCCTCTTCTTCATGTCCTTCCTCCTCTGGTCCACGGTCATATTTGGCGTTGAGCAGGGAACAGGTGCCGGGGCCGTGTTTTCCGGCCTCATGGCCACGCTGATGGCGGGGTCTTTGGCGAAGCTTTTAATTCTGATTATCCAGCAGCCAGAGAGCGGGAGGAGGCTGCCCTACATGGCGCCCTGTGTGCCCTTTGTCCCTGCGGCGGCCATATTGGTCAACAGCTACCTCATGCTCAAGCTGTCTTCACTCACCTGGGCCAGGTTCACTGTCTGGTGCTTCATAGGTGAGATGAAACATTCTTCATTATGGATACAAATGTAATATGAAGTAATAGTGCACGAGAAGCTGTGCTGATATAAAAATAATGGAATAAGAGGCAACAACTCTTATTCCGTATATCACATATATTATAACTATGGTAAGGTAACTATGGTAACCTGCATTTTAATATTAAAGACTTATATGTGCTTTCTTTAACAGACATCTTCCAGCCATCTAAAAACAAGCATTTTCATTTATTCAGAGAAATTTAGTCATTTGAGAAAATACCACCAGACAGTGAGAAAGCTAGAAAATTATGATAACAAACAGTAATAATTTATCAGGATATATAACCTAACATAATAATGTTCTTTTATAGCAGTATATTATGTGAAAATGGTGATTCAGCTTGAATTGTAATATACTAAAATGCAAAGGTTGTGTGCTGAATACAGTTTCATTATGCCTCCTGTCACCAGCAGATAATCAATGCAGCACAATACAAAGACACATTTTATCTTAGCAACAAAAAAGACCACTTAAGGTTAAATAGTACCTTTTATTTGAAATTGACATTTTTAGCTGAGGAGTCTCTGCTCCTCCCTGCAACATGGTTTTTGGTTATTTTTGACAAAGGTGCATTCAAGATAAGATAAGATAAGATAAGATAAGATAAGATCAGATAAGATAATGCTTTATTAATCCCACAGTGGGGAAATTTGCAGTGTTACAGCAGCAGTGGATAGCATAATAATGAGAAGCATCAGTTAAAAGAAAGCAGAAGTGATACACGAGTAAACAATAAGAGAGAAAGCTCAGCGGCGAGTGAGAGCTGCTGTAACAGGCTGCCACTCATGTGCCACCATCTTGATGCTAATATCTTAAATTTCATTAAATAATAAGGCTTAAATTCAACTTGTCTGCGATGATTCAGTGGAATTTACAATAACTGCTTCTCCCCTATGAATGGACCTAAAAGATGAGAAATAACTTTACAATACAACCCTCAAAAGGCAAGTCCACTTGAAGAGGATTTAAGGTGCATACATCTGTTGTGGCATATGGTTTGAGTTGCTGCAGGAGCTGAACGGTGCTTATTTTTAGTTTGTGTCCATCATATAGGCTCCTCTGTTCTTTCAGCACAGGTTGAGACTCCTGCACTCATAGTGCTGCCTTTCATTCTAAATAATGTGATGGATCAATCAACCACACGTCTCTCATGGACGTGTACTTTGGTCAAAGTCTCTGTTTGGTCCATGTAGCCTACCAGCCAGTGTCAGTACCGCTGAGTTAAACTAACACTGTGAGCTCACATAACGGGTTCATTCACAAACGCCACATCGAAACCTTTTCATCTGTCGTATCTTTAGTGGCTGGACCAGCTGTCAAAGGTTTATCATGGTTACATTTTAGCAAGTTTAAAAGTCTTCAGTTATGCTAGCAGCTCAGTGAGGCTGTACTTAAGGCATAGTGGTGCTTTGAGCTAAATGCTAACATCAGCATGCTCACAATGACAATGCTAACTTTTAGCAGATAATGTTTATCATGTTCAATGTATTCCTTCAGTGTATTAGCATGCTAACATTTCTAAATTTGCACTTGGCACTAAGTATAGCTGAGGTTGATGGGAAGGTCATTGGTTTTGCAGGCAATTCAAATTCTGACCTGACAGCTCGTCCTGAGGGGGGAATGAATTCATGTAGCAAAGTTCATGGCAATCCATCCAACAGTTGTAGAAACATTTCACTAAAAATCACAAATGTCAATCTGCTGGTGGTGCAAGAGAGAAAGTCAATGGATCACCAAAGTCAGTAAGACTCATCTTCTGGGCTCCAGGAACGTTTGTACAACCTGAAAGACCTTCTGGACTTCATGAAGGTAGATAACACTCCGCAGCTGGACAGTTTCTCAGCCTGACATCTCTACCTGCTCTTCTCCTCAGGTTTGTTGATCTACAGTTGTTATGGAGTGTGGCACAGCACGCTGGAGCTGAACGCCCGGGAGCAGCAGGCCCATGCCAGCTCCTACCAGCGCTACTACGACCACCTCGACGACACCTTCTCCCCCGACGACAACCTTTACCCCCAGGAGCAGGACGAGAGACCCTACCAGGGCTGGTCTGCCCCAGAGGAGAGGGGATATCACTCCCAGCAGCATAACGAGAACCAGCAGGAGAACCAGTATGATGACCAAGATGGAGAGCAGCATCAGAGCCAGTATGAGGATGACGGTGACCAGCATGGATACCAGTCCGTACCAGGAGACCAGTATGTGAGCAGAGGCAGCAGGTCCAGGGGACGGACCAATCACGGCTTTGATGCTGGCGAGGAGGATGTCTGAATGGAGGATGTTTCCTGTCCTGTTCCTCCAAACTGAAATGATCACAGGATGAAGAAGGCTGTGAAAGAGCCTTCTACACGAGACACTAAATCAAATAACCTCCAGTCAGGACCAGCAAAGTCACATCACAACATTTTATTCCAATATTTACCAGTAAGCCCCTCTGCTTGTCTGCTCAGTGTGAATACCTGGCGCGGGGGGGTTGGGGGGGGGTGGGGGTGCTGGGGGCAACACAAGAGACACAAAGTTGTTTCAATACAAAACTTCCCTCTGGAAAATGGAAAATTTAGTGTTTCTCCCCTCTCTCCAAATTTTTAAACTCCACACTTTGAGTCAATGGCTGCCTATAAAGGGTTGGGACAGTTAGACTGTGTTCAGGCTGACATTAACCCCTCTCGACTGTTTACCTCACAAAAGATATTAAAAAAAGATAAAGTTTTACTGGATTTCCTGGATCTTATTTCTTCGTCTGACTGGTACTTGAAATAACCTCCAGCCCCTCGTGCTGCTTTAATGCTGTTAATTTGAATGTGCACTTATGGACAGATGATGAGACTTTGTACAAGTGTGCACTGTGCAGGTCTATTGTGTAGAAAAAAAGTCACTTAATGATCTGGGGGTCCTGGCTCTGTCGCCCACAGGGACAGCAGAAGGCCACCAGTGTTGCAGCATTAAACTGAAGAGATCTGTTACTGAACCAGTGGACCTCGACATTCTTATCAGTCTTTCTGTTTCGCTGCTGGCGGCTGATGAAAGTCCAGAGTTTCATTCTTTACCGGTCTAGTTTATCCCATGTAGCTTTTTTCCCCTCACACTGGATGTTTTCCAGATGCAAATCTAGAGAAATGTGTTCAGTGTGGCTCCGTGAAGCTACTTCTCTCAGCAGATACTGTAGCAGAAATGCTTCCACCTGCATCACCAGTTTCCTCTGGAGGCAGACGTTCTCTCTGTGGTTGAGTTCAGCCTCAGCGGGTGGAACCAGAGACTCGCTGGTGAGTGACAAACTTGAAAGGAAAAGATGGATCTCTGGTGATTTGTTTTTCATTCACAGCTCTGACAGTCGGCGTGACTTCCTCCTCCTGCCTCTTGTTCATTGTTACTTATCCAGGTTCTTTGGCTCCGCCCACTGATGTTTGTCTTAACCAATGAGATGAGGGCTGTCACCAGAATGAAAATTAGTTAAAACTCAGATTTCTCCATTGACCATCATGAACCAACCCAGCGCACATTTTATTTTGAAAATCAGAGATTTCAGGACTTTTCATCTCTGCTTCCTGTGGCTGTTCAAAGTATTTGTGAAGCCCTGAAAGTAACTTTAGCGTTTGTGTTTCTTGTTTGAGTGAATGGTGTTTACAGTGTTTCCTGTCTGCAGCAACAAACTGTGTTAATGTGTGTAAATGGGAATGGCTGCTGTGTTTTATTGTGTCGCAGGAATAAATGTCACAATTTGAGTGAAATTATTTATTCTGAGACTTTTAATTTGTTTTTTAGAACTTTTATTATTTGTAGCACCAGCCAGAAATCACACAATGCAGCTACACAGTTGATACATGTTGGTTATACTGTGAATATGAAGTCTAACCCAGTCTTTGTTCAACAAAAAACTGAATTCTCTGGTCTTCAGATAATGTTTTGGAAAAGCGTCCATGCTATTTAAAGAGTAATAATCATCAAAAAACATTTAAGTTATAAAATGACAGGCGCTCATCAATACATACAAGCAACAGTTTGCTATATTCAAGCCATATAAAAACAAAGAACTGTAAGTGGCTACATCAACAGCTAGCACATCTACGATCATACAAACATCATTTAGTCCGAATCATGACTGCAAAACCTACAGGCTAAATCTCTGCATGTCAATGGAACAGCATTCATTTCCACCTTACTGGACTCTTTATGACGGTAAACACAGTTAATATGTTTTTGAAAGGTTTTTAAACTTGAGGCAAATAACCGTCAGCCCACATGGATCCACTTTTCTTCTCTGATTCTATTTATTCGAAAAGAACTCGGAGCAGAATGTCACTAAACTTCAGTCTGACTGATGATTTATGTGGCTGCATCACAATATAAAAAATTATAACAAAGTTTTGAAGAACTGGTTCTTTGGCTCTGCCAAGAGATGCTTAAGTCAACTAAAGAGATTATTTGTGCCACAGAGGAAGTCTCTGTGGCTGTAACTCGCTGCCCTTTGCAGGCCCTGAACTCCACATGCTCACATGTTATGAATCATTCTCAAAGTCGTGTCAGCTAAAAGTGAAAAGCCTTCATCGTGATAATCTGCAGTCTCTGAAATGAGGACCACAGCTTCACACTCGTGCACTCTTGGCGTGGTTGGCGGGGGGGTCCAGCGGCATGGCGGTGCCCCCCTGTCTGGAGTAGTAGAAGCTGTTCTCCCTGCGGGGGGTCCCAGGGTCGGTGCCGTGGCAACACAAGATCACGGAGCCTCCCAGGAGGCAGAGAGCGGAGCCGACCCAGCCGGCGTACAGCGAGAAGCCGAACGACATCAGACCCTCTTCCTGGTGAGCGCCGATGGGGAACCAGACAGTCGATATGATGCCACACACGGCTGGAAAAGACACGAAGACAGAGGAGTTACAGAGGACACGGACTTTTCTGAAGAAGGAGGAGAAAAAAAGCAACATGAGGTCACATCTGGACATGGATTCACTGTCGAAAGTGTTGTTTTCATGACAGGAACTACCTGTCTCTTCCCACAGGAAGCAAGCCAGTCTGACAGATGAACCCGGTCAGGATGAGGCCTGGTCTGACAGACCCTGACCCTCCTTCCACACCTCCTCCCTCCTGCAACAGCTGGGAAAGACCCCAGTACTGTACATCCTAAAACCACTGTCCTCTAAAACCAAAACTGTCCTCTAAAACCAAAACTACTGTCCAATAAAACCAAATTTAAATTGTATGGCACGTTTCCATGTACATCTGCCTGTGTGTGTGTGTTTGTGCGTGTGTGTGTGTGTGGAGGTCTTTGGGAGGTCTCCTCACCCATGAGGATGAAGAGGACGCCTCCCACCCGGGCGCGGCGCTGCTTGACGGTGGAGGTGTCGTTCTGCAGCCTGACGCAGGGCATCGACATGAGCACCAGCAGCATCCCAGGGAGACCCAGCAGACATGCGCAGATCATCAGAGCACGAGACGTCTGGGCGTAGGCTGAGAGAGAGAGAGAGAGAGAGAGAGAGAGAGAGAGAAATGTTGTTTCTTACCAATTATCTACATCGGTGTGAACATGACCCAAATAAATTAGTGTATCATTCCCTCTCTCTCTATCACACACACACACACACACGCACACACACTTCAGAACTTTTCGTGCGCATTAATCTGTATTTTAAACAATAATAATCCACCCCCAGCCTCCCTCTCTCACCGGGCAGGCTGAGGATCTGGTTGAGGGCCACGCAGTGATACAGCGCCGGGGAGATGACGCACTCTGCCCAGAGGCCCCGGGAGCCCAGCTCGTCCATGCGGACGCAGGTGGCCACCGTGTAGTCGCAGGTCCGGACCCAGTCGTTGGTGGCCGTGGCGACGATGATCCCGACCCAGCCCGCGCAGCTCGCCGCGCTGCCGGTGATCTGCCTGCACGTGTGCGCCATGGAGCCGCCGTGCGTTTTTACGCGCTGTGCTCCTACTCTACTCTGAAAAAATCAGTCTTAAAAATGCGGGATTTTTTTAAACTGATGGCAGTGTTTAAATACTGTTTCGCTCTGCAGTTGTACGAATTCAAAAGTCTGGTTTATTGTTCCAGAGGAAAAAAAAAAATTTATTGTGGAAAAGGATTCAAAGCGCAGAGGTCAACAGTTGTCTCCTTCTCCGCTCAGTTTCTAAAAGGATGAAAAGTTGAACTGTAGTAATCCAACAGATCTCTGCAGTCCTCACTTACAAAAGTTTTTTCCCCCAATTGTGATTAAAACAAGTATTTTATATCCGAATCTTTTAAAAGTTGTAGGAATTAAAAAGTAATCCTGCTGTGCTCCGTTAGTGCGCCCCGGGCTGATCCGCAGAAAAATGCTTAGAATAAGATTTATCATCGGGTGTGGTGAAAAACATACCCTTCAGCCCAAACTTTAAGCCAATCAGCGCGCATGAGAGATCCTAACCTAAACCAGATATGGAGAGACAGAAAAACAAAAACCTGAACCCACCAGAAAAGCTGCAGATACAGACTGACCTGGAATATTCTGGATCTGGACGAGCGTCCGAAAGGATCTTTGTGACGTGAATTCAGATCAGTTTGGTTTATAAAATCCAGATTTCTCCTCATGTTTAACTCACCTGTCTCACTGCGGCCCTCTGCTGGTGACTTCTCCATCCTTCTGTAAAAACACTTCAAGCCTCCTCCTTTCAGTTCAAACAATAAGATGAATCAATGGTTTTGATTAATTATTCATTTATTAAATAATTTCAAGCAGGATACCATAAAAATGTGACGATTAAAGACACCAGTCTCTACCCTGATAGTGACTTTTTTTAATCCACAGACATGTTTTTGTCCAGAATATAGTGATATAAAACATTAAACTTTCATTAATCACTTACAAAGTCTACGTATCATTATTATTATTATTATTTTTTACACACACTGGTTATGTTAGCTACTGGATAGATTTGTCATTGACGTCACGTTCTAAAAAAACTAAATAGACAAATTTTATATATTAAATGTTCAAAATCCTTCATGAAATAGCTTCAAATTTACACTCTCCAGCGGCATGTAAAATATACACAAAGTTACAAAAATCGGCCCCTGGTCTCCTGCTACAGTCAGAGGGCCCAAAATGGATGAAATTTCTGGAATCTGGTTTCTCCACGTTTCTGCAAACCTCCTCTGTTCCCGTCTAAGGCCACACCTCGATTTATAATCTCATAAATTACCACAAATCTCTTTTTGTGACTTTGTTCTGTCATCCTTGGTGTCAGCTTTTGTTTTTCGTAACCACAAAAACTCTCCTGTCTCTTCTCCTTTTTCCCACATCTTTATTGCCTGTTTTCCTTCGACATCATGCCCTGACTTTCCCGTTTTTTCCCCCGTCTTTGCTCTCATTGGTTTTTCAGTGAGTTGATGTGAGCGCAGATCTTGAGAGCCGGCCCCAGTTTGATGTTCATGCTGGTCATCAGGTGGTCCTCGGTCAGCAGCAGCAGAGCCTGGCCGTCGATCTCCTGCAGCCGGAAAGCCTCTGCCACGTCACTGCAGCCTGAAACAAAACAGGACAGGCGGGCGAGGAGATGAGTTGTGGACTAAAGCTGTCTTTCAAAACATCCATTTCATCCTCTAAAGTGCGTCTTCTAGTCAGTGTCACATCAACACTTTGAGGAAGACTCTTTCCTGTTTCACCGCAAGATCAAAAACACCCCGTCTCCATCGTTTTAACCCTCAAGTGAACTTCTCATTGGTCTAATTTAGCTGTGATTGACAGGGCTGAGTGTCATTTGAAATATTCTCACGCCAGCCTGCATGAAATACCAAAACTAAGACTTTACCTTGAGGAATATAAACATGTTTTTCTACAAATACATTTTTAATTGAGCAAATTAAACCAAACTCCTCAGATGAACAAACACAGCAGAACTGTGTCTAGATAAAATACAGCCAATTAAAAGAGTCAAATTAAATCAGCTGGTTAAATACTCAGTAAACATGACTATGAATCTTTACTTGGCTTTTTTCATAATCTGCACAAACACCTGTGGATACGATGTGCATGCATTATGTTTCCTGCCTTTACGAGTTGGTGAACACTGCCTGAATGCTGCATTTCACTCAGTGGATTGTGGGATCCTCCAAAAGAAGGCTGCATTTCTCAGCTTGGAGTAAAAACCACATTCCAAGATGGCTTCTCATTCATTCCTATGAAAGCTGCTCACCGGGAAATAAAAAAATGTTTTTATTCTGCCATTGGTTTACACTTCGCTCACTGAAGAGAGAGCATGAGGACACTCTGGTTTGGAGGAGATCATTTTGCAGGTTTAGTGAAACACACTAATTGTTACCAAACTAAGAAGCCATGTAAAACCTTCACCAGTGTTCACAGTAACATCGTCCGTTTCTGAGGTGAACTTGAGGTGAACTTGAGGTGAACTTGCAGATATTTACAGGTTTGAGTTTGGGAAACACGGGCGGAACTTCACCGTGTTTTGTTTTTTCCAGATGTTTCACAGTGATGTCACTCGCGCTGACAGTTGGCGGTTAAAAGTACGCACGTTACCTCACTCGGCGGTTAATTTCAGCGTTTTGCGAAACACTTAATTGGATGAAGAAGCTGTGCACGAGCCCCCTCATCTGCTGGCGATTAAGACCCTGGAGCGTTTGTATAAATCAAAGTGACGGTTTGAAGTGAGGCTGCCAGCTCTGACGCGGCTGCATGGCATCCAGGCAGCGGCTCCACATGTGAGCTCTTTGTTTAATATCTCCTCCCGTGCAGACCAGCGGAGGGTTACCTGGCAGCGTGTGGATGAAGGCGGTTACTTCCTCCACGCTCCACTGGGAGGGGGCGAGTTTGAACGTGGTTGTGGGTGTAGAGGTGGTCAAGGCGGGTGCAGACGCCCTCCTCGCTCTCCGTGCCGCCCGTCGCTCCATCCTGGCTGTCATGGCGACGGCAGGATCCTCCTCCTCACCATCATCGTCTTCCTCCTCCCCTCCTCCCTCAATGTCCTCCTCCTCCTCCTCCTCCTCCTCTTCTGCTGCTGCCACCTTCTCCTTTCCCTCCTTCTCTCGCCGGCCGGCGCTCCAGAGATCACGAGGCTGCGAATGAGAGGTGAGTTCATCCTTCATCACTTCACTGCTGGACGATCCAGCTTGATAAAATGCAGAATGAATACATGTTTTATTGATGCACAATGTAAAAATACTCAATTACAAGTAAAATCCTACTTAAGTAAAAGTAAACCAGCTAAATGTACTTAAAGTATCAACAGTACAGAGAGTCAACAGAGAGTCAGCCCCTGCGACTCATATCATAGATTCAGTTATTAATGCTGATGCATCGATTGTTTGGCTGCTGCAGGTGAAGCTCGTTTTAACTACGTTATGTGCAGTTAGTGACTTCAGTCCAGTGGTTCCCAACCTAGGGGTCGGGCCCCTCCAAAGGGTCACCAGATAAATCTGAGGGGTCGTCAGATGTCTAATCTTGGGTGTTTTGTGGAATATTGGATCGTTTGACCTCTTTGGCCGTCAAACACGTATTTAAATGGCAGGTTTAGAGGAAGAATTTCTTTTTTATGGAACGTGTAGACTTCTGAAACACTGGTTTGATCTTTAACCATGAGATTATCATGTATTTTATATAAAATCGTAATCTGGAAGGTGAAATTACAATTATTATTATTAGCTGACTCTGCCCGGACTTGGAGCTCTGAGCACCGGGGGAGTGTTGGTGTCTACACCCTTATCACAGCACCACCAGCAGGAGGAGGTTTTCAGGCCCGGGGCGACTGGGACTCTAGCGGGGTGCAACGCCAGACTGGGCACCAGAACTATGCTCAGCAGTGTCCCAGTCAAACGGCTGGAGACCAACAGGGACCAGTTTAAAGACGGGGAATACACCTCGTCCTGAGGTGAGTTACTGCAGCTCAGACCAGGACTCTGACTCTGGGAGCAAGGATGAAGGATTTTAGGAATACTGAGGTCACGAGTCCAAGTTCCACCACCTCAGTCAATGTTTACAGACACCAAAATGTCTTCACTCAATTATTTTTTCCCCATTTATTTACTAAATTAAATGTTCAGTTACATTCATGTAATCAAGTGTTTCATGTTTGGCTCATAGAGGAGGATGTGTCGGTGTTTGCCTGATTTTCAGGCCTCAGCTCCACCCAGCCTCCGCCTTTATTTTCTGCTGCTGAAACTGGAAACAAAATGGCTGCGAAGCTCTAAAACTTCACATCCCATAAGTCATTGGTGCTCGTTAGCACCTGTGTGAGAGGACTGAGATGTGATCGGTGCATTTAGCTGCAGTTTGGTAAAAATCTGAGTTTTTGGGAAACACTGAGCGGACAGGTGGCCAGCAGAGAAGTGGAGTATACTGCGGGAGCAGTTTAAGAAGTTTCTGTGGACACTGTGACAGTTTAACACTGTGGAATGATGATTAGTCACTAATGGAAACCATCGTTACTGCTGTGAGTCTGAGCTGACCACAGACTCTGCTCTCTGGGTGAGTGTTCAACAGTCAGAGGACACGTGTGGTTATCAGTTTAACATGAAGGCATGTTAGCATGTTAGAAAGCATCACAGCTATAATCAACAATTATCAGAAAATGAATCTACAGTTTTGATCACATAACTATTACAGTTTCATCTGCGGCTCCTGGTCTTCATCAGGGGAGTTTGCTCTGATGAAGACCAGGAGATGCACTTCAAAGCTTCAAAGGAAGCTCATAAACTGCTAGTTTTTTTCTTTCTATTGTTTCCAAAGTGAAGAAATATCCAGATTCCAAGGTGAGTTTTTTTTTTTTTTTTAATTAATTCATGCACATCAGCTTTGCAGAGGTTTTCTACAGGTCTGTTTCAGACTGTGTCTAAAGTTTGAGATCAGTGGATTCAAGGATTTTCACTATTTTTTGACTTTCTGTAGACAATTAATATACTGAAATAAATCATTAGTTGAAGCCCTAATTGGGGTTTTGATATTTCAGTGTGAGATCACTTTGTTTGCTCGTCAGCTCCAGTCGTTCATGTAGGGACTTTTCTGACAGTGTTTTAAACTGGTGGTTAGTTCAGTGTCCCTACCAGTCGCAGTAACAGAGGTTTTCCAGGAACTGACTCCGCCCTGTTCAGGGCTGGGCGGGGCCTCTCCGACCGACTGCCCGCGCTCAGAGCCCGCAGACGCTTGGTCAGACGAACGTTGAACCTGACAGAGCGAGACAGACAGAGACAGAGACAGAGAGACAACGAGACATGTGGTGTGTTTCCTCATTCTGCCGCTTTGATTCACACTCATATCTGTTTTTAACACCTGTGTGTTTCCACCAAGGCCACACACCACATCCTGCCAGCGCTGCTGCTGTCACTGCTGGCAACACACCTAAACACACTCCTGCATCTCAGAAAAAAAAGATGTCTTATGGTCACACAGAACAAAAGCTGCTTTTGTTTACAAGCCAATGGAATCAGGCCTCACCCGCGTGCACAGGAAGTGGAGCAGAAGCGTTTGGACCGCATGAAGTTGTGCGCGTGGCCTCTCTTCCCGCAGAACTGGCAGTGCAGCACCGTCCTGTCCCGGTGGGCCGACCCTGCATGTGCGACACAAACGCGTTCATGGTCAGTTTTATTTCAGAGAGCTGCACGAGGCATTCGGCTTTTTCTGAAAACAACAAAGACACCAGTTTTATTTCGCATTAGACAAAAATAAAGCAACAAATCTGCACAACTGAGAAGCTGGAGCCGGAGAATGTTTCCTGTTTTTGCCTGAAAACTCGATTTCAGCTCGAGCGATGACCAAAATGTTCGAGGCGTTGAGAAAGACGTCAGAAAAAGCAACAGATCAAATGTTGAAGGACCATCAGATCTCACAGCTCACAGATACACGTTTTCTAAATCACACCATCGGTTTTCAGATTCCGAGCAGTTTTCTGTTTTTTTGTTGGTATGAAATGAAAATCAACCTGCGCCGTTTGTAAACTTGCTTTAGATCAACTATTTTAAATTGACTAGTTGATTATCGAGGAGTCGCTGCACAGAACTGAACTGCCGACAATATTAATAATCAAGTCATTACTTCAGACATTCATTCATTCATTCATTTTCTTAACCGCTTATTCCGTGAGGGTCGCGGGGGGCTGGAGCCTATCCCAGCTGACTTTGTGCGAGAGGCGTGGTACACCCTGGACAAGTCGCCAGTTCATCGCAGGGCGCACTCCATCTTAAGCAATGAAAAGTCCAAAATAAGAATAGTGCAACAGCCCACTTCCTCAGTTTGTTTTTATTGATAATATAGTCCAACTTTGTCCACAATTTGGGAGGATTGTTTCGTGGTTTACGTAATGAATAGTGGCATCAATTTGTGCCAGTAGATAAAATTTGTCATGAAAAGATTTAGTTGCACGACTGGACATCAAATTTTATGAGATGAGACAGACTTTATGAGTACCACATCATGTTGTGTTTGCATTTATGATCTCAGAGATGTCTGGCTTTTTAGTATATGTTGCATGCAATTACACTAAGTCCAGGGGGACTTTTAATCAGCAACTTCTCAAAGAGGCAGCAGCAAAGGTTTGACAGCTTTTCAAAGAGATATAAGACCCAAAGACTCTTGATCAGAATGAGTTATCTTTGCAGAATCAGAGTGAAAATGTTTTTAGCCTCAGGTGTACCCATAAAGCTCTCAGGGAGCGGCGTCCCTCCACCAAGGCTGCAGAGCCCTCAAAATATTATTTTTATAACTGAAATGTTGAGTTCTGTAAAGCTTGAAGAGGTGAAAACTCCAACACTTGTCATATAAAGAGCAATTGTATTGTCGCTTTTCAGGATGTAAAATGGAAAAATAAAAAGATAACTTTATGTCATCAGGTTGAGCACTGTTAGATGTTTAGAATGGCAAATTTAATGTTGAAATTAAGTCTCATTACTTTGACCGGCTGCTTGCTTCCCCTCTGGTCGATAACTTCAATCCATCCTCCAGTCCAAATGCATACCAAGACATGCATTTAGTGCCAATTTAACAGTTTTACAAACTGAGAAGTGCATAATGTGGAGGAGCAAATAAACTTTGAAATGCACGATTCTCAACTGACTTTGATACAACCGTCTGCCACAGATTTGAATAAAGTAGAAGAGGCAGCAAGGAAGACAAAAAGGAGACTCAAAGACGAGGTGAGCATTAGCTGAGCTCGTCATCTGATGTTACTTATGCTTGGTTCATTAACGGGATCTAAGCTTGTCTATGCTGTACAAAGAAACTAAAATAAAACTACGCATTGAGTCACATGTCCTCGTCAAGAGGGCAGGCTTGTCAAATGAAGTTCCTGATGTGGCGTCAAACAAACATCTGCCCACACAATCAAAAGTAAACAAATATTACTTTTCCCTTTTCTCCAGCTACAACGCACAGATGCTAATGAGGCGTTTTACACTGCTGACAACCCATGCCTGACCAGAAATGAATGCAGTATTAAAGTGCCCTTTAAACTGTGATGTCATGCCCTTTAACTGTAATTTGTCTACGGGGAATCATGAGGATCAAAGAAGGTAAATAAAAAATCCTTGATATTACTCTGGATGTTTAATCTCATGGAAAAAAAAGCTAACCTGTTTACCTTCCAATCTGCAACATTTTCATAGGTAAACATTGATAACGTTGATTCTGACCCAACAACCTGCTAGTAAATACACATACTTTGTGGCAGCGCGCACACACACTCACACACATGCACACATAAAATATCAGTTAGCTTTGGGGAACTTGTGAGGGATTATCAACATCAAAGTCAATAGAAATGTCAGCCTGGCTATCTTTGGAAATGCCAGCAACCCTTTGCATATCCGTTCCACACAACCAATACCACACGCACACACACACACACACTCGCACAAACACACACCTGCCCCTAGCAGAGGAGGTGATTAAAGCTGCTCTGGCGAGTGTGGCTTTTGATCTCCAAACATACTGGAAAGCACTTAAAGGCAAAGCCCAGTTAAGCAGCAGAAACAGATGACATCACACCCAATCAGGGTCTCCCACAGCACCTCGGGGCCCCTCCCTGCAGCGCTATCAACTAGATTAACAGGATTAAGCAAATACGCCCAGCTCAGGTCGGCACTTGGGCTTAATGTATTAGTAATATTCAGGCATTTTCAGGTCATCTGAATGAGGTGCATGGACTATTAGGAGAGAGCACAGTCAGGATTCTGAGAATGGGTTCCAGTAAGCACTGACACTGAACGTCTATGTAACTTGAATGCCAAAAAAAATAAAACAAATCAAAAATATTTAGAAAGAAATTTCCTCAAATTTACTGTGGACAGCTCACTAATTACTACATTCATGTTTTGGTGACCTCTTGAACTTTCCTCTAGCACCTCAGTTAGTTTTCAGCTCTAAATCGTCAATACCATCTTCTATTAGGACGTTTAAATTCAGTCTAAGCTTACTGAAAACATTCACACTCCCCATCCGTAGCATACTGATACAAGTTCAGCTGTGATCACTGATGACCCTTGATCTTTTTTTGCTATACCCCATTAAAAGCAGCGAACTTCCATGAGTCAGTGTTGTGTTTTAAGTCCGGTGGGAATAAAAGCCCATAAAGCTTTCAGAGGGACAATAACACAGGCCGAAATGGATCCATCAGAGCTCATTGTCTCCTCCCTCTTCGCTACACACTGAGAAGGAAGCTTTGTTGACCTCTGACCCCGACTCACTCATCTCTATCCACAGACTGGTAACAGGAGACTGCAGGGTTTTTCGGTCTGTCCGGGGACCTGCACCGCCCGGGGCCAGCAGCCACAACACAACTCATCTCCCACGTCCCCCTGCAGCTGCCCTCTCACCCCACCCACAGCCTCCACCCTGCACCTCCCTGAGCCAAAGAGGAAACAGCCAGAATGGATGACTTTGTTTAAAGCTCACCCCCGAACCGCCACCCCACCCTGCCTCAGGTATCACAACACATGGAGTGCCTTTATGGAAACTTGAACTGTTCGTCTTAATTAAAAAAACTCACATGGTAACAACACACACACACCTACACTCACACACACACACAACTTTGCGCAGGTATCCTTGTTAGGACACTGCAATGATTTGAAATTTGACACAAAACGTATGTTTTCTAGAGTTCTGGGGAAAAATGAGGAGGTTGGATGTCATGCCAAACAATCATAGGAGAGGAAGGACTGCTTTCAAACATTTCCCATGCATCAGGCTATTAAAATGACATTCGTTTGCAGGTTGCTGGCACTTGTCTCATGGCATATTGCAAACACATGGAATTACATGTTATGTCCATCCATGATTTAAACACTCTAGGTATTCTTCCGATCAAGGAAAAACAGACACTTCTGGATCTGTGCAGGCCATGTGGAAGGAGTAAAGAAGAGTTGCATGCTGAGCTTACATAACTGCTCATAATTGCAAACTGACAGGTAAGACTGAAAAAACAGCATGTAATAAATTCAGCAAAAGACACATTAAATAAACTAGGGTCATGTAATTTTCTGTGTATTCACTTTGTGACAGAGCTCCTTTGTTTGAGGATTATACTCTGTGTTACACTGTAAAAAGCCTCCTGGTTCATGCCAGCAGCATTGCTAGCGATTTTCACGGCACTCCCTGGTCTGGTTTTTATATATCATCATCATCATCAGCATGTCGATCGTTGGCATCATTTACTCTCTTATGCCACAAACAATTTGCCATGAAACCCTGAAACCAAACTGAGCAGATTTCAAATCCACTTTGCAGTAGGAGGCTGCCTAGTGTCTTTAAAAAGGTCATTCAGATTTAAACTTGGTATTTTCATGGATTCCTTAAGAGTTCAGTTCACCGATATCATTTATATTAGCAATCCCTGTAAATATCTGGCCACAGACCATTAGCATATATGCTCCTCTTACTGTGTTTCACATTCAATTTCTCTCTTTGTCAATTTTAATAGTAAGTAGAAACAAAAAAAAGCAGTCGCTTTCTTTTATTCAACAAATTTAAAAAACACTGATTTAATCCATAGAAAATTGTTCAGTTAAAACAAAGTTGTTTCATTCATCACTAGGTTGTAGAACTAAAGAGAATTTGTGCTGAAAGGGGAAAAAAAGACTACAAAAGATTTAATTACTAATTTGTTAGGTAAGAGGTAAAGGTAATACAAAACCTCTCTTCTCAAAACAAACATTTAAAATGTATTAATATATGG
>JAPZEA010000013.1:1404540-1415365 GCA_029783685.1 Heniochus monoceros | reverse complement strand
TGTAGTTCTAGATGTATTACAGTGATTCCTGCTATGCTTCTCTTTGCACTACAAAGATACTGATCCTGCACACACACACACACACACACACACACACACACACACACACACACACACACAGCATCCTTTGCTGTTGCCTCGACACAAAGAAGGAAACTCAGAAGACTTTTTAGCACCTCAGCTCACAGAGGAATCCACCAGACATCCACTTTGATGTTTTGATTAATACTCCCTCCCTCCCACACACACACACACCCAGCACACATCTCCATTTGAAACCACCGCCGCTGCTCCCTGAGACGAGGAGTCGAGGAGTGGAAGAGCGAGTTAAAACTTCCCCCTCAGCAAGAAGCGTCTCTCCATGAGAGAGAGAGAGAGATCTGCGCCTGTCGCCGAGGGCCCAGCTCGGCCTCAGTGTTGAATTTCGTAATGGAATGCTAACTGCTCATCCAGATCTCTCCTCCTCCTCCTCCTCCTGCTGCTGCTGCTCCTCCTCTGTCAGGAGGAGGAGAGGACCAAAGACAGAGGGAATACATGGCTTATCATCTTCAAAAGCTTCCACTTCATCTGAACACATGCAACAGGTTGCAGGAGCTGCATCATTTAGCCACAAACTCAAGAGGAAACGCCGAAAAGCACTAAAACAAATAACCAAAGAACTACAGAGGCAACAAAAGTTACTGCAGTAATACTGCAAGGACGCTACAGTGATACTGCTGTAAGATACCACAAAGCTACTTCACACTATCTACTGAGCACTACTGACACACTGTACGTCCACAGAACCACGATGAAGCAGCTGAAGATGCCATAAAACAGGATAAAGCCAAAATAAATGATCACAACAGGAACGCTGTCAGAATATTATACTGACACCACAGAAGGAAAAACACAGTACAAGTACTATGAGTATACTGCAGAGTCACACAAATACACTTCCAAGATCCAAAAAGGAGCATTTTGGCAGCAACCTTATGGTTAAATATGTTTAAATTCACCACGAAGCGACTGATGACTGTCACATTTAAGTCTCTATTGAGCTCTAAAAATACAAGAAAAACACGATAAACCTGCTTTTTGGTGCCACAAACTCACAGCAGCTCTTCAGAAAACAGCGAACTCACTACAGACACACACAAACTGTGAGGAAACCGTAAAATAAAGTCACCGCTACACAGAATAAATACACTTTAAAGGCCTTCAGGATTACAGCAGCACCACAGGACTGATGAGGTTATCACGAAGTCACCAGAAACACAACAACTTTCCCAAAACGCACTAAAATCCCACATTTCTGAGCTCTGAAAGTAGGAATACTACACAAATACTGCAGTAATGAAAAGTACAACAGTCCACTGAGCACCACAGGCAGTGTACTCTCCTACAGGGATGATGGTGAAACATCAGAGCAGCTGACAAAGCCTTTAAGTACACACAGTACTGTCGCAGTACTTCCATGCAAACACATGTAGGATTACTACAGAAGAAACGTACAAATTCAACACAAAGTAAAGAATAATGAAGTCACAATAAAGCTGCAACTGAGTCCACATCCTGCTCAGAAAGCCTGAAGTGCAGTAAACTCACAGAGTGATTCACTACAAATACACCCAACCTCATGTACAAATACTACTTCAGTTGGGACAGATTTGAATAAATTCATCATGAAGCACTTTAAATCCCTGCAGGAGTGTTATAGGAGCAACAAGTCAACGAGTCCCTTTATTTAACATTATAGTCATAAAACATGAGAAATAATCTATAAACTCACATTTAACTGCCACAAATGTACTTCAAATCTCTACATATGGATACTGCAGGATGAAATGACACCATGAAGCTCCTCAACACTCACTAATCGTGACTACAAATGCGCTAAAAGTTAAAAAAAATAGAGAAAGCGGAGTGGATTTCCACCGTCAAACTCGAGTTAAAGTTCCACAGCAGGGAGGTGGAGAGACATAAGGCGAACACGGAGAGAGAGAGAGAGAGAGAAAATCCCTATCAACCATTATCTAACCAGTTCAAGCCTGAGAGCGAGCGGAGGAAAAACTCATCAATTCATCTGCAGCCACAGCGCATCCATCAATCATTGACCCGGACCACCGATAAAAAAGTCTCTGTGACACAGTAAAAGCACATTATTACATTTAACAGCAGCGGCAGCATCCTCCGCCGTGGACCGACACGGAAAAACCGCGACGAGGCCAGCGGCGACACGAGCCGCGCAAAAGTTCCCAAAGTCGACGGTTTGAGGTCGGACACGGTTTCAAGTGTCACAATAAGGCCCGGGTTAACGTTTAAAATGGAAGTTAAAGCGGTGGATGATGTCGAAAGAGAGAAAAGAGACTAAGGAGGGGGGAAGGAGGAGGAGGTGGATGCAACAGGCGTCACGTCGATGCTGCTGCTGGCTGCGCGTAACCGGAGACGGTGGAAAAGTCTCCGAAACGCGGCGAAAAGTCGCCAAACAGCGAAGAAAAGTGCGACAGGCGGAGCAGAGCGGCGGTACCGGACGCCCCGGTGCCGCCGTACTGCACTTTACAAATGAACTGGGGTCGGTTTCTTACTAAATATGTCTGGGCAAGGTCACGGCAGCAGCGTCGAGCTAGCTGCAGTTAGCTAGAAAGCGACCGGAAGTGGAACGATTCTCCTTTCAAACTAAAACTTACATTCAATTTAGGATCAAGGTACATTTAAGTTGTTTAGGAATGTTGTTTTGGTCTCTGCAAGTTGTAATTTGACAGCTACATAAATGACCATTGGCTACTTGTTTAAATATCTAAGTTGGAAAGTAATCTTTTCAGGATGACTGTGTAATATTTATGCAGGGATAACAGATGAACCTGTGGCGTGTTTAAAGCGCACTGTTCTAATGAATGCACACATCACATCACAAAACATCTTACAAACCTCAAGTTATCTGAATTAACTTGCATCACTGTCTACAGATGTTCTGTATTCTCTGAAAGCATTCACCTTCAGCCGACACATAAAGAGACATATCACAGCATATAAAACATTAAATTAACTTAAAGTTCATGTTTCGCCTTGCTAAGCTCTTTTCTCCACCTTCAGCAACAGGTGGTTTTACTTTGAAAGCACCGACAGGAAGCGACCCCGCTAGTTGCCGTTAGCTTATCGGTGGTGTCTGGTAGCTTTACACATGGCCACTAGCAGCGAGGCTCCGACCAAAGTGCACCCGAGATATGGATGCTCGACTCCGGCGACGAGCAGACTTTGAACCCCCTCTAGCCGCCCTCCCCGCGGGGCAAAACCACCATATAACAGCCCCAAACGTGCACACGGGTGATAAAGTTGCACCAAAAGTCAAAAAAACAAGTTGTTTGTGATAATTAGCTGAAGTAGCGTGAATGAGGAAGAGACACGGGGTTGAATTCCACCGCTTGGATGCGCATCAAACTAGGAAGCAACACGGAGAGGAGAGAAAAAACGATTATCCTTCCCTCGCCGTCTCCGCCGCTCATCTCAAACTTTAACAGCCGCAACAAGTTCAAACTTTCCCCCAAAAGCGAGCAACATGCGAGGCATCGATGAAACCGAGCGCACGGAGGCAGAAAAGCACCAAAATACAACGATGGAGAGGCGAAAAAAGCGGACTTACGCTTGACTTTGTTGGGGTTGGGCTGCTTGCGCCGAGACATCGTGGCGAGGATGATGATGGTGGTGGGGGCGATGATGATGATGATGAACGGCGGTGATGGTGGATGATGAAGGGGATGAAGAAAAAAAAAAGAAGGGAGAGAGGCTGCAAACTTGCTCCGGAGAGGAGAGGAATCAAAATGGCGTTTCCGAAGGGATGTGCAAACTTGGACAAACTTTACTCCGGCTTCTCCTCCTCCTCCTCCTCCCCTCCCTCCTCCACCTCCTCCTCCTCTTCTGCTTCTCTTCCTCTCTCCTCTCGCGGAGGAAAAAAAAACAGCGGAGAAAAGGAGTGTTTGGGAGGAAAATGTTGCTTTTTGTGTCGGCTTTTCTCTGAATTCCTCCCCGGACTCCCGGCGGTGTCCTCTCTCTCTCTCTCGCTCTCTCTCTCTCTCTCTCTCTCAGCGTGTCTCGGTGTCTCTCTCCCTCTAAACCTGATAAGTAAAGCTCATCACGTGTTGTCTCTCCAGTCTCCAAGGGGACGTGGCCACCAAGCATCTCTCTCTTTACGCACACACGTTACTGGATTACTTCTTGTTCTTTGTGTCGGTAACGAGCCGTCAGCGCGATGGAGGAAGAAATAAACCCGCTGCTCATCATTTAAAAGCAAAAACAACCAAATCTCCACCGCAGCAGCGCCATTTATCCTGCTTTCATTTATCTTTCACCACTTTGTGCGACAACTCTCTGTATTAACGCTTAAATGTTTTATTTGGAAAGTAAAATTTGAACATGGGGCACATTTAACCTGCACTACATCCATGTTATCACCTGAAATATCACCTAAAAGTTGATTTATCCACAACTTTTCTCTGCTCGCCACAAAAAGTGACTCGCTTTCCTTGCAGCTGCTTTAACTTGAACAAAAAGACGCAGTAAACGTCGGTTTTACGGCTGATGCTGAGTTTAAGGTGCTAAAAGGTGAGAAACCATCCGCGCCGCTCGGCCTCCCTGCCCGCACCAGCTTCCGCATCTATCGCGAGGTTTGAGAGGAAGAAGCGGGGACAGAGGGAGATATCGCGGGCTTTGGAGTGAAGAAAGGATGGATGAAGGGTGGCGGAGACTGCTCATGTTTTTAAAGTTATTTGTCTCAGGTAACGAGGCCGCGAGTGCTTTTAAAGCTCATCAGTCAAAGAAGAACAGAAACATTAAATGTGTGATTCATGTTCCCCCAAAACAAGACAGTGTGGCACATCTCAGTGCCTTCAAACGAGAGCAACGCTACAGTTTTGTCCTTTGAAATAATGCAGTTCCTGTTTGCTAACTCAGTGTTTAGGAAAATAATTCACATCCACCTGTACATCTAACCATGCTGTAGTCACATGTAACATGAACGTTTCTAAAAGTAAAGTCCTTTGATTTGAAGCATTTAGAAGAATAAACCTGCAGACATGCATACAAATCCTTAAGAGTAGTCCTTTATGTATAAAATGTACATGTATTAACACATATATAATACAGAAAATGTGCAGAAAATGTTCACTCTCTGTATAATTCCATCATAAAATCTTATTTAAACCTTAGAAGTAAAGTCAAAAGTGAAGTATTTTGTATAAATTCTACATTTCATCATATGGACATTTACATCTTTAAAAAAATCGGTGCTTGTTTGTATCAGCTGTTTTGAGACGTCAGTAATTCTTGTGTTGATTGAGATCTGAAACCATTCAGTGAAGGCCTTCAGCAGTGATGAGGATGTGGTGTGTGTGCGTGTGTGTGTGTGTGTGTGTGTGTGTGGATAGAAATAACTGCAGCAGCAGCAGCTCCGTCCTGCTCGCTGCTCTCAGGTTGGACTTAAACTCCAGCCAGTGAAGCTGCAGACTAAATTTAAACTGCTCCCACTTTCATTGTTAAATTTAGTGCGAGCGGCTCGACTCCTCGCTCGCTGCACGTCGAGTTCCTCTCCCACATTCCTGCCAGGCCTCCATCTCCAGATACAGACCCCTCCTCCCCTCCTCCCATCATCCCCTGCTGGAGAGAGGAGCACACAGGCGTCTCTCCTCCCATCACACCCCTCCTCCCCTGCAGGCGGCTGCAGCAGAGCAGGAAGAGCCTCCGTCTGTCTCGGGCTGGTTTGGCCTGTTGCTGATGAAGGGCAGGGAGGGAGGAGGGGCTGATGGGAGGACTGGGTGTTACCAGGACTCTGGTTAGCGGCTCAATGGCTTCAAAAAGTGCAGTCACTTTTGTTTGGGAGCCTCTTGCAGCCAGCTGTTAGTTAAAAGAGTGCTTCTACACTCAGGGAGCATACTTTTATTTGCTTTCTTTGCAAATTTGAGTTGAGAAGATGAATATCAATGTCACATCTGCAGGCAGACAGGATGTGATTAGCTTAGCTTAGCATAAAGACTGGAAGTGGGGGAAACAGCTAGCCTGGCTCTGATATAAACCCACTTACCAGCACCTCTAAAGCTCACTGACCAACATGTTGTATGTTGTGCTTTGAGCTAAATGCTAACGCTCACAGTGACATGTTAACATGCTGATGTTTAGCTGTTATTGTGTTTACGATCTTAGTTTAGCATGTTAGCCGGCTAACACTTGCTAATTAGCATTCAAAAAAGTAGCAAGGAAGTAGGACTGAGGCCAGTGGGCGTGTCATTAGTTTTGCAGTTATAAACCAAAGTATCAGGCAAATTAAAATGTTAAAATGAAGTTAATTCACTCATTTATTCCTCCTCTGGGGACCACGACTATTTGTACCAAATTTTATGACAATCCATCCAATAGTTGCAGAGATATTTCAGTCTGGACCGAAGCGGTGCACCGACCGACAGGCCTGTAATCTTCCGGCTGTTCTGTTCAGTTTGTGGTTGCAGGGAAAAGCTGGAACTATTTGATGTTGAACATCAGCGTATCCATCCGCCCAGGACTTCTCATACATGGTGTTGGTTGGCAGATACAGCTGGTAAGCAAAGCTTTTCATTCAGAATCAGAATCAAATTTACTGGCCAAGTATGTTTACACGCACAGGGAATTTGACTCTGGTTTTTGATTATTTCGGTGTATAACAAACGCTGAATAAAGAATGGACAGGCCTGTGCTGCAGGGACCGGTGGATTCAGTCTGTGGACGCATTAAACAAACGAGATGGATCAAGTTTACTAGAGAGCTGCTGGTGGCTGTATTCTGCAACTCTGGACAAATCCAGGCTAGCTGTTTCCCCCTGCTACCAGTCTTTATGCTAAGCTAGGCTACTCATCCAACCCTGTAGTTAACACACGGGCATGAGACTGATCTGTGACACTCGATGCATTTACATCAGTACAGATTGTCGAAAGTGTGTAAAATCTCGTTATGCAAAGAAAAAGTTTGAACAAAAATGCTGAAATCTTGTAACAGAAGTAAAAGATACGAGTACTTCCTCTTCCTCCACTGCTGCAGCTTTACGGCTCCTGATGTGACGAGAAGAATCTGATAGAGAAGCAGAGCAGAAACAGATCTGTGTGTACTGTTGACATATGAAATACAGGCAGCGGAGCTCAGCTGAAACAGACTGCAGGAGCCTCCATTTCATTATGACCACACACACACACACACACACACACACACACACACGCAGAGCCAGAAAAGCAGCTAACAGCATTACATCACTAATCCAATCACTGCTTTTCACCTCAACTGGCCACTTTTCAATTCAAATTAATCTATTGAGATACAAAGGGCCCATCCCCAACACACACACACACACACACACACACACAGTTCAGAGATCACTCACATTAACATGAGCTACTTACTTTGACTTAAAGCTCCTGATGTGGAACAGCTGAATCAGTTAAAGATGAAGAGTCTGCTCTCAGCGATGTGTTATGTTCTGCTATTATTATTATTTTTAATGACTTTATTTTTAGTTTATCATGCAGGTTTGGTTCAGCTAGCTCAGATATCAGGATGGCAAAGTCGGTCAGTCCTCCACTTTGGTCCGGACTGAACTATCTGAACTGTGAGAACGAGGCATCAGGCTCGGCTGCACTTTACTGCTAATTAGCAAATTTAACACGCTAACATGCTAAGCTACGACCGCGAACATGGAAAACATTAACTGCTGTTAGCATTTAGCAGAGAGCACTGCTGTATGTCGCCTCAGCCTTGAACTGACATGAAATGACATTAACTTTCATTCAGTAATTCTGCTCTCTGCTGAATTTGTCCTTTTATTTATCGCCCTAAGCTCACTGTGGGGCATCTGTTTTCTTGGTTTTCAGCAAAGACTGCAGATCTGTCTTTAAATGTATTTTAGCATTTTATTTTCACATGGAGTACAAATGCTGTGAGCATACTTGACAACTTTTCACACATATATGTAGTCAGTCAAAAAGTTAAAGATAGCTCATCCTTTGTTAAATGACACAAGGTTGTTCCTGAACTGCTGATAATTAGGATTTGGAAAGTGATGATCTGCATGTAAATAACTTCTCCTGCTTCTGGCGTCATCAGGGCTCGTTTCCACCTTCAGCGTCTGAGAAGGCTTTAAAATATCACCTCAGCTTCAAACAAATGAGTCACAGATACAGCTCGAGTGATTTTACTACATTTAAAACCAACTTGTTCTGTTTCTCTCTGGCGGCTGTGATGCATCGAGGGACAAAAAAGAAAAGAAAAATTACAGAAAAAAAAAGTTTACCTCTCTGTCTGCATCCCGGCCTGAAAACAGACGCAGAAGAGAGAGTGTGATGTTATTTATTGGACTGTAACCATGGAGCCGTTGCTGAGGAACGAACCATCGCCAACAAAAGGGTGGATTCATCCATTCATCCAGCGGAGAGCAGGAGGAGGAGGAGGAGGAGGAGGAGGAGGACAGGCATCCCCAAACTCAGCCGACCAGTGTCTCCACCAGCCAGAGAAAGGAGATCTGAGCTGGAGTGTTTCCCAACACCAGGCCACTACGAGGTGACACAGTTGTTGTTGATGAAACTTTACACAGTCCTCCTCTTCCTCCTCCTCCTCCTCCTCCTCCTCTTTCTTCATTGGAGCGTTGTCCGGACAGGCAGGCAGGCAGGCAGTCACATGAAGCCAACACCTGTCGGCAGTGTGGGGGGATGACGGGCACATTCTGTTTCCCAGCCGGCGTCACACACCGGTGGTGCGTTCAAGTTCGTCTCCGCTCCGCTCTTCTGCTCCAGCAGCACTGAGGATGTATAAAAGCTGCAGCTCAGACATGTGCTCTGAAGTCAGACCTGCAGCAGCGCAGGGGTGAGGATGGTGGTGAGGGGGAGAGGAGGAGGAGGGAGCGAGGAGGGGGTGAAAAACCGGTTTCCAATAGTGACGGATGATTTGTAGGTAACAGTTGTTTGCCTTGCAGCCTGAGGCCTGCCCCGCTCTGCAGCATGCAGTCTGACTGCAGCGCCGGCTGAACGGCAGCTGACGGGCTGAGGATTAAAGTTCAGGCCACAGTCGCTTTGTTCTCACAACTATTTCCCACTTTAACACTCGCAGACTGCAGAACTAAAACACCTTAAAGCTGTGAGTTTTTTAGGATTAATGGAGACGTTCTCTGGCCTCTGTGGGGTGGAGACGCACTGCGAAGGACATTGCTCAATGACTGACAGTCTGAGAGGAAGCAGGAAGTGATGCTTGGTCTGCCATTTTTGTAGTTTCACACATTAAGATGACTGCACTCATGTCACATGGGTTGGCAGGTGGAGAAGATTCCTGCGGTTGTAGTTGCCGTGTGACACTATAACACGTATGTTCATTATATTTGGCTTCAGCCGTCTTCAGCGGTGGCTGATGTGAGGCGTCCATTTTTCTTTCTGAGGAAACTTCTGTTCATCAAACACTGAGTCAAACACTTCGGAGTGAATCTCAGTTAACTGTAGTTATAGTGACTCCAGTATGACAGGATGCTGTCTTGTGTGGCTGCAGTTGGTCTTGTGGGGGTTAGAACATACTGTGTGTTGATAACAGAGTTCATATTCATTACATTTGGAGTTATTTGCCTTGAATCGGTGGTTTCTTACCCTTTTGACGAGTGAAAATGAAGCTCGTGGAACAGTTTACACACCAAACTGCCAGCTGTGAGCAGTCCAACACAGGCGTGACTTTCTTCATTGGCAGCTGCGCTCGGGTCGGGACCCTCCCTGGTTGGGAACCACTAACTTGAAGGCTGGACTTTGGCTGGTGTCCACTCAAGTTAGATACACAGGAGCTGTCAAGAAAAAGTGAGATTCAGACTTGGATGTGATGATGTGAGCGCGACAGTCCGAGCTAAAGCTTCATCAGGGCAAATGTTTGAGAAAAGTGAATCCTGGACTTTAAAGTGACAGAGCTCACCTGTGTCAGTGCGCAGGGGAACATGGGAAATGCAGTTTACAGACTTGCACAGAGCCGACCACCGGGATGAGCGGGTCACACACTGCAGCCTGATCGAGCAGAAAACAATCCCGACGTCACACTGATGCACAAACACAGCAGAGAGAAGGGACGGAAATACTGCACCTGCACCAGGTGAGCTGCCAGACCGTCCCTCTGCTCTCACCTGAAACTTCTCTCCAAATATCACAACCTAGAGTTCAGCTCATCTCCAGTCACGTTCCTGCTCCACAGAGGAGCAGACGTGGTTTCTGTTAAACCGGCTCATGTCTGAGGTCTTCAGGTACAGATGCGTTAGCTTGGCCGACCGTCTCTTTGTTAGCACAGTTGTCACATGTGACAGTTCTCATGCAGACGAGACACAACAGCTGTGGGACAGTGAACATCCTCAGTCCATCAGCTGCATTTACAGTCTGTCCATTGCTGCTCTCGCACCTCTTACGTCCGACTCGTGTGTCATGAAGTGCATCGTCTTCAGTGTCAGCCTGGATCTTTGTGAGCTGCAGTGAGTTTTTAACTGAGACGTTTATTTTAATGCAGTGAAAACGGAACATGAAAACAGGCTGAATGTGAACGTCGCCTCACTGTTCGTGACTGAAACTTTAAATCTCTGCAGGAGGATGCTGACAGGACAGTCTGAGCTTTGAGTGTGTGTGTGTGTGTGTGTGTGTGAGACTGATGTGGTATTTGGACAGACCAGTTCTCTGATGCTGATAAATTAGACAACGACTCACCTGTTGCTGTTGGGGGTGGGGGATGGGAGTGTCGACACCTAAACACACACACACACACACACACACACACACACACACACACACACACACACACACACACACACAGAGACACACACACA
>JAPZEA010000013.1:992271-1002993 GCA_029783685.1 Heniochus monoceros | reverse complement strand
TCTGTGTGGAGACTCTATCAGAGCAGATTTTAGACTGAGGTGGTTTGAAACGTGTGCGAAGCATCAGGCAGCAGTTTAACCCTGGAGCGCCTGCTTTGTTCTGCAGCTGACCTTCATGTCACAGTACATGTCAGGTCTTTTCCATGTCTTTGTTTCATATGCGTAGTTTTCTACACATTTGTTTTATTCCCTCCTCCTCTTCCTTCTCCTCTGTAGTCCTGGATAAAGCCGGGTATCCAGACTTGGAGTCGTCCATCTTCAGTCAGGCTCAGCAGGCCGGTCTGATCCCTCATCCTCCCTGGATCCTCAAACTGGTTCAGCTCTATGAGACGCAGAGAGTCCGACATGGTACAGATCAGCACAGGCAGAGCGTGAATGAGAAACAGGCTGATGATGTGTCCGTTCTGACAGGCTTGACAGTAGTGGAGCTGTCGGAGAGGTCGTGGGACGATTCAGATCTAACGGTCCATCCTGTGGAGAGCAGGACGATACCCTCCAAATCTCCATTCTGCTAATTATCCTTCCTCCGGCCCTCGCTCCTCCTCGCTCCTCCTCGCCTCTCTGTCCGATGATGCTCACATCACTTAAATCTGTCTCTTAGGAGAAGAGGAGGGAGGAGGCTCCCGGAGGAGCCTTGAGCTTGGATGGTTGGTCAGCTGATCCGATGGGGCAGGGAAAGGAGGGGTCGGGCTGCTATGGAAACATTAATGTTATTGCATGATGAATAATTCTGTAACTTACACAAACTGCTTGTGAAAACAGGAATGATGGCGCCGACAGCGGCTCTGCAGTCAATCATATTTACTGATGAAATGTTTTCTTCATACTGTAAGCCAGATGACGTATTGAGTGTTACCTACTGACTGCATTATTTCAAGGAATTCCTTTAATCAACAGTTATATAAGAACTAAACGACTCAACTGTAATAACTGTGTCAGAATTTATTTTCTGAATTATGAAATTAAGGCCCAGTAAAATGAAGCTGCACTGTTTTATTTCCCTACATGATGGCGAGAGAAAGTGGCCCCATGTTTAAATCTTCACTTCGAAAGGAAATGCTGCAGACGTGATCAGATGTCCTCAGTGTGGAAATGAGTGCAGCTGTCGTGTGCTCATGCAGGTATGATGACGCTGGGTCCCAGCGGCGCCGGGAAGACGGCCTGCATCCACACACTGATGAGGGCCATGTCGGAGTGCGGCTCCCCCCACCGGGAGATGAGGATGAACCCCAAAGCAATCACGGCCTCGCAGATGTTCGGCACGCTGGACGTCACCACCAACGACTGGACGGACGGCGTCTTTTCCACCCTGTGGAGGAAGACTCTGAAGGCCAAGAAGGTTGATGGATATTTCAGTGCTGATGAATGAGTGATTGAATGCAGAGAAATCAACCATTTCACCCAAGTCAAACTGCAGATTTTTAGCGTCAGAGCTTTCTTGTCAGCTGTGACATTTAAAACCATTTGTCCGTACGTCAAACACTTAAAAAGACATTTGCAAGGTGCTTTGAGCTTTTTTGTCTCCACGTTATAACGTAGTGTCTGCAGGGAGCTCGCGAGGCAGCAGAGCGTCAAAGGACTGGTTTGACCTCGTCTGACCTAAAGCTGTTCAGTATCAGTGCATGGAAGTAAGAGTCCAAAGTGTCTTTCACAAAATGCCCCGAGTGCGTTCACTCAACGGTGCCGAAGATACAGTCCCCGCGATGCAGCGCTGATCTTCTGTTAAAAACCAGCGTGCACATCAACAACATCAATGCAGTCCAACTGAGTTTTTATCATCCTATACCTATTTCAGAATTTCATTCATCTCTGAGTTCAGGAGTCATCGAGTCCATCGTACACACTTTGAACTGTTGTTGTTTTTACACCAGCTGACCGTTCATCACAGCTGATTTTATTTGTTGCTTTCAGAATACTTCATGGCCTCAGACTGGATGTCTGACTAGGAGGCAGACTGAAGGGACACTTTTTACTGTTACAGCACCTGAAGTATGAGATAACCTGCCTGAGAAACTCAGACAAACCTGCAAAACCTAAATCTTCTTTTAAATTGATTCAGAAAACTTTTATTGAAATGCTTTTATGACGTGGTTTAATCTGAGGGACATGTCCTGCATGTGTGTATTCATGTGTATAAATATGATTTCCTAAACAGAGATGAAAGCGTAGAAGTGAACATAACACAAAGATAACACGTGTGTGTGTGTGTGTGTGTGTGTGTGTGTGTGTCAGGGGGAATACATCTGGATTGTGCTGGACGGTCCGGTTGACGCCATCTGGATCGAGAACCTGAACTCAGTTCTGGATGACAACAAAACCCTGACGCTGGCGAACGGAGACCGCATCCCGATGGCGCCCTGCTGCAAGGTGACATCACAGCATCCACCTGTCCGTCATGTTTCAGTGTGCAGGGTTATGTTGCTTGAATCAGGGGCAGCTGATGTCAGCCAATCAGAGTCCGGGAACACTGTGATCTGGAGCCAGAGGAGGTTTACAGAGCTGCAAACTAAAACTGAATCATATAGAAGATCTAAAGTGAAGTCATGTGCCTCCAGATCGTCTTCGAGCCCCACAACATCGACAACGCCTCCCCGGCCACGGTGTCCAGGAACGGGATGGTGTTCATGAGCTCTTCGGTGCTCGGCTGGAGCGCCATCCTGCAGGCGTGGTTACTGAAGATACCTGAGCAGCAGGCCGACGCCCTGAAGCTCTGCTTCAGCTGCTGCTACCAGGTGAGCAGGAAAGCGAAAATCCAGCAGACTGAGGCTGATTGTCTTTCCTTCCAGGCAGCAGTTGGTTTCTGTTCGTTTCAATGAAAATAACCCTGCAGAGGCTTGATCTTCCAGCTTCATTCATTTTAGCTTCCCTGTGTTTCTGCTAATATCATGCAGTAAAAGATGGCTGAGCAGGGACAGGTTTTTAAAATGTCTCCGTTTCATGTATTTTCTGCTCCTCCTGCAGGACTTGTTGGACTTCGTCTCCACTGCTGCGTCTCCTAAGATGCAGGTGTTGGAGTGTATGTACGTCAGACAGACTATTGACCTGTTGCAGGTACGACGCAGAAGGAAAACACAGCACAAACCGAGTAGAGTACAGCGTTCTCTTACGATTGTCGTTGTTCTCTGACCGTCTGCTCGAGGTGAAAGGTGATAAAGGAAAATCACAGTTTTGGTCTCCAGAGGATCAAGAACTCGCTGACATCAGATTAGAGTCAGACGAGCGCAGCTTCAAACGCTGGAACTGTTAGCATCAAATATTGGCGAATGAACTCCTGATGTTTCTGCGGCCGCGGGTCAAAGTGTGTGTGTTTCACACTGTGTGTTCAGGGTTTGCTGCCAGCGGCGGAGGAGAAACAGGGCGGCCACGTTGACGTGGGTCGGCTGTTTGTGTTTGCGGTGATGTGGTCGCTCGGAGCGTTGCTGGAGCTGGACGACAGAACCAAGATGGAGGCCTTCCTACAGGTGTGTGTGTGTGTGTGTGTGTGTGTGTGTGTTTGTGCCCTGATGCTCGTGTGTGTTCAGTCATGTGCAGGTTGAAATATCTCCATGACTCTCATAAACTTCTCCTGACCTCTGCTCTGTAGCGCCACCATCAGGACAAACTTCACACGTTTCTCCCCACGGCGGCTCGGGTGCTTCTTATCTGTCACTCTTGGTTTTCTTTCCCTCATGCGGTGGTTCGGTGGTCCTGAGGTGTTTGTGATGTATTTTACTTTGTGTTTCCACTTCACCACATTTCACAGGGAAACGTTGCTCCACTACATTTATTTCACATTTATTTTAAACACTCAGATTAAGGTTTTACATTAAAAGCATATGATCAGCTGATAACATGATGTATTATTATAGATTTTACTTTAATGTGTGTTATTGTGACTAAAATAAATGATCTGAATTCTTCTTCCATCTCTGCCTGCATGAACACATTTTTCTAAATCTGTGAAGGTTGAAAATCAGTCTTCATTCCGTCTCTTGGTCATTTAATATATCTTTACACCTGATGGGTGCAGTCAGTTGTTCTTGGTGGACCTCAGAGCGCCATCTAGTGGGCTGCAGCAGGCAGTGGTGCTGCCAAATGTTAGGTTCTTCTTCTTCTTCTTATTGTTATTATTTTGTGATTTCCAAAGCTAACTATTTTCATGTCTAAATGTGCTCAATAATTCACATGAATAAAAACTGCTGCTTGTGTTTGAAGCGGCACAGCTCGTCTCTGGACCTGCCGCACACTCAGGACGACCAGACCATCTTTGAGTTCACCGTTAACGAGCAGGGACAGTGGGAGCACTGGTCCAACAAGGTCTGTGGACACTGAACTGTCTCTTTACCGTGCACACGACATTACAGCGAGGAACACGTCTCCTCCAGACTGACTAACACTGAGCACATGGTACGAGGTCCAGGACCCTCTGACACAGCTCTGGGTTTAACCTCCTTCAACTGTGATGTTTCCTCAAGGCTCCTCAGAGCAGGAGAGTTTTTCTGCACATTCTTCTCTCTGCTGCTTCATTAAAAACAGCCGAGTCAAATATTCCAACCTAAGATCCTTAAAGTTCGGGTCGTGTCCTGTAATTCAGCCGGACATATCTGGTGTTTTTGGGAAGTTAGAGATCTTAAACAGGAAATTAAATTAAAGGTCCAGTGTGCAGGAGATACTGGCATCTAGTGGTGAGTTTGCAGATTGCAACCAGCTGAATATCCCTCGCCTCACCCTCTTTTTTTAAGCTCGTAGGAGACCCTACAGCAGCTGCAAAAAAAGTCCCTCTTCAGAGTCAGTGTTTGGTTTGTCCCTTCTGGGCTACTGTAGAAACATGGTGGACTCTGCTCCCTCTGTAGAGATACAGAGCAGAAACACAATGATTCTTATTTTCAGGCGATTCCACACTGATGAAAACAGAACAAAGTCCTTCACACCGGACCTTTAAGTTCTGGCGTTTTGATCGATGTTTGGATAAAACTCCTCATTAAAAGTACAAAGATCTGAGTGTGCCGATGGCTCTTCTTAGTGAAACACAAAGTCTGGATTTATTGTCATGATGCAGGTGCCACAGTATGTCTACCCCAAAGACCACATCCCAGACTACTCGTCCATCCTGGTCCCCAATGTGGACAACGTGAGGACGGACTTCCTGATGCGGACCATCGTGAAGCAGAGGAAGGCTGTGCTGCTGATCGGAGAGCAGGGAACCGCCAAGACCGTCATGATTAAAGTGAGACACGGAGGGATTTTCTGTTCATCTAGAGGCCATTAGAGGAAGGTTAACACACTCCTCAGCATTCAGCGGTGCACTTTGGTTTTATCCTCAGCCTGCTAATGCTAATGCTACATGTTTCTCTCCGCCCTCCCCTGCAGGGCTACACCAGTAAGCTCGACCCGGAGCTCCACCTCAGCAAGACGCTGAACTTCTCGTCGGCCACGCTGCCCAGCATGTTCCAGAGAACCATCGAGAGCTACATCGACAAACGAATGGGCGCCACCTACGGGCCGCCGGCCGGGCGCAAGATGACCGTCTTCATAGATGACATCAACATGCCTGTCGTCAACGAGTGGGGAGACCAGGTCGGCTTCCAGCTCTCCGTGGACTCCTGCTTCTTCTCTTTACAGAAATAAATAATATAATAATATAACATGATGTCAAAAACAACAGTTTAACATATGAACATAATGTAGAATAATAGTAGAGTGTGACGTAGCATGGAAAAAATACAATATCTGTCTTAGGCTATTATTATTATTGATAGTCTAATTATTACTCAGATAATCAATCATGTGAAATTAGGTATAATAAGATTGCTGCACCTTCAGATAACCAATTAGAATGTTTTTTACTTGTTTCTTTTTATTGACAAAATACTATACATACTATACATAAATCAGTACATTACATATTATTTATAATAGACCTTACACGTCTACAACCAGTCACATGACTGAGCTCTAACCAATCAGATTGTTCACGTCTTTGTCCCCGCCCCCTGTCTCCCTCAGATAACCAATGAGATTGTGCGTCAGCTGATGGAGCAGGGAGGTTTCTACAGTTTGGATCGTCCAGGAGAGTTCATCACTGTGGTGGACGTTCAGGTAACAACGTGAATGAGACGATGCAGCCATGGCGTCGTCGTCGTCGTCGTCGTCACGGTTCTTCTCTGAAGCGTCTGCACATCAGTTTCCTGTTAGAAGCTGTCATACATTCAGCCACCATGAAGCTCATAATATTTGTAATGAAATCTGTAAATTGTGTTTGCTACTGAGGTCAGAGCTGAAGGCGGTGTTGAGCTGGACTCATCTGTCCGTCCATGTCCACCTCCCAAACTATACAGCTGCAGGACGCTTTAACCATAACTGTGACGTTTCTAATCCCACAGTTACCGTTTCCTTCTGTCTCTCCGTGCATACAGCTGCAGTACAGTGTTTCTAGCATGTGGTCAGAGAATATTATAGACCCAAGATGAAAGTGACAGAAGGGACTGAGAGAAAACGACAAATCAGACAGTAAAGAGTTTAACGACCTTTGACAGCTGGTGGCAGCCATGATCCACCCCTGCGGCGGTCGCAACGACATCCCTCAGCGCCTGAAGAGGCAGTTCTCCATCTTTAACTGCACGCTGCCCTCCAACTCCTCCATCGATAAGATCTTCGGCACCGTGGCTCAGGGATACTTCTGCCCGGAGAGAGGCTTCGCCGCTGAGGTCTGCGACCTCGCCGCCGCCCTCGTACCCACCACCAGACGGGTGTGGCAGGCGGTGAAGGCCAAGGTGAAATATTCTGCTTCAGAGCCGAGAAGTGAACTCCTGTCGTTTCCTTTATTGTTTCTCTGTAACATATAAAAACCTTCTGTTCCTCTTTCCTGCATTTCTGAACGTTGACAGAGAAAATGACAGAATTCAAAGTTCAGTTTTTCTGTGACTCTGATCGTTTAATCCTTCTCAACTTAAGTATTGATCGATATTGATCAGTCAAAATGTGTTCATGGAATGAGTTGGAATCATTTGTCTCATCTGTGAAAGCAAATGTTTGGGTCCTAATCCGTTTACAGACAGGATGTGTTGAACTTTTGTGGTTTGTCGTTTGTTTTTTAGATTTTTTTAGTTCTTTTTTTTGTTCTGTGTGTGTTTGTGTGTGTGTGTGTGTGTGTGTGTGTTGTATTTTTGCTTTTTAACACACCTGAATTCTCTGTGAAACATGTGACAGGAAGTAGAAATCCCAGAGCGTGTTGATGGGAGCTGATGTGGGCTTTCAGAATAAAAGAACGTGCGGAGTTTTTGAAGTAACACAGTCTGATCTTTAACTGTAATAGCACACATTAATAAATATAAGACATACATATAGCGAGAATACTTTAACGTGTGTCCTGTTCGCTGCTCAGAACAGACTGAGGCATCCCATGCTTTTATTCTGAAGGCCGGACGTGTAGCAGCAGAACACGTTCACTGAGTGACACCGCCTCTCTGTTCCCTCAGATGTTACCGTCTCCTGCTAAGTTTCACTACATCTTCAACCTGAGGGACCTCAGCAGAACCTGGCAGGTAGAGTCATCGTCATCTTCATCATCATCACAGCATCGTTAAAGTTTTTCTTTTCACTTGTTAACTGTGAAGAAGACAAGTCTGAAGGTACAAAGAGGATTTTTTCTCTTTTCTTTCTTTAGCTCTGCTTCTTTCTTGTTTGTTTCCATTCTGGGAGACTTTTTTCTTTCTCTCCACCACAATCAAGAGAAAATATTGTACTTTTTTACTGCACCACATTTGTTACTCTGCACTTCAAACACCTGCAGAATAAAAAATGTTGCCACTAAAATGTAATGACATTATCTGGGTTACGTACATTTTTGTCCTTTCCATTAAAAGCAATCAATCACTGATCTTCATGAGTTCCCTATAAACCCGACATGTTGACAGATTATCTGATCCTTCTGTGACAACTCTGTTTCCTGTTTTATTTTAGAGTTCCTTACCTTCATGCATTCCAGTGAATTTTACTTCCTGCCTTTGTTCAGCTTCCCGCCAGGTTTACTCTTCACCTGGTCTGTGCTATCCAATCAGGCCTGTCAGCTGTTCACTACCTGTTGGCCAGGTTGTCCTCCAGCCGTTATTGTTCCTGTTGTTTCGGACTTTGGTCTCTGCCTGGTTTTCACTTTAGTTTCTTGTCTTCGTTACCATTTTTATTCTCAGCCTTTTTGCAGCGTTTGCTCGCTGACTTCCTGTATTTTTTGTGACCTTGAGTTAAGTAAACTTTGTTTGGTGTGATTCTTATATTTGAATCTTTTTGGGTTCTGACCTTCACACGTTGAGCTTATCTGAAAATGTTAAAATCACCAAAACTGGAGATCCAGACCTTCAGTCAGCAGAGACACGCCGATGTGTTGCTCAAAGAGTTTCATGCAGCATCGCAGCAACTTTACACGCTGTTTACAGGTTACACATCGATCACTGAACACTCTTTACTCTGCATTATGAGGATCTTTATGCTCATATTTGTGTGTGTGTGTGTGTGTGTGTGTGTGTGTGTGTGTGTGTGTCAGGGCATCCTGACGGTGAAGCCTGATGTGTGTCACAGCTCTCAGCTCCTCTCGGCTCTCTTCCATCATGAATGTTGCCGAGTGATCGCCGACCGATTCATCGACAGCAGCGACAGACAGACCTTCAGCAGCATCATGCAGACGGTGTGTGTGGGCACACACACTGTCAGTCCGGGTTTCTACTGATTTTATACCGTTTATTCTTTTAATTGTTCCTCTGCAACAGAATGATCAGTATTGTTGTTATTATTATGAGATACAACTTTATTTATCCTGAAGGAATCTTCTGTCAAAGACGCTCGATGAACATAATGAGATGAATATACACATCGTATAAATATACTATATGTGCACACACGTACTAAAATATAATTGAGTCAGTACAAAGTAGAAATAGAACAAATAAAGGGAGGTGCGATGAACAAATGATGGTGCTGTGCATGAATGAACTTGGGCACAGCTGTTTATTTCTACATGGAACCCTCTCTGTCAGATCACAGTGGAGGATCATGGGAGAGCTCTGACGGAGCATGCTCAGTGGGACTGCTGCTTCGTGGACTTCCTGCGTGAAGCTCCGGAGGCGACGGGGGACGAACCTGAAGACACCGAGCTGGAAGCTCCAAAGGTCCTCAACTCACACATGACGTGTTACATCCAATGACGCCTTATTTTTACGGCATTTATTTTATTATTATATTCAAAGTAAATCCAAGTTTTTTGTCATCTTCAGTACTTTGGTCTTCGTCGCGGTAGCACAGTGGTCAGACTGTCAGATGTTAGTAAGAAGGTAATGTTTGGTGTTCCTCGGCTGTTTCGTCTCTGTAAAAGCTGGTATGATTGACAGGTGTATGAACCAATCCCGTCACTGGACGCTCTGGCAGAGCGGCTGTCTTTTTTCCAGCAGCAGTACAACGAGGCGGTGAGGGGCGGAGCCATGGACCTGGTCTTCTTCAAGGTAATATTACAGTTTCCATCTGACTCATCACCTTCATCAGGAGGTCACGTTAGAAGTTTGAGGTTCGTCCACACTGCAGCAGCTTTGACCTTTTTCTCCCTCCAGCGTTAAAAAATGATGTCGATCAGCTTTTATGCAGGAGGGAGTTAGCAGTCGGTCGCTAACTCAAAAAGTAGCATTTGGAGCGCTGTGATTGGTTCATTTCTAGCCCGCTCGTTCCCCCAGAGCTGCGGAGCAGCGACGTTCACACCTTATTAACTTTGAAACATGCAGCTGCTGAAACGTATCTGCTTTCAGAATAGTTACCTGTCTGCCCTCTCTGTATTTCTATTGGTGAACGACCCTCTCGGTTTGGTCCAATGGCAGGATGCAATGATCCACCTGATGCGGATCTCGCGGATCCTGCGGACGCCGCAGGGGAACGCCCTGCTGGTCGGGGTCGGGGGCTCGGGGAAGCAGAGTCTGACGAGGTTGGCGTCGTTCATCGCAGGATACCAAACCTTCCAGATCACACTGACCAGGTTGAAACATGACACACACCTCCACCACACAACCATCGTTTTATCGGTTTTACTGATTTTATTGATCAATCAAGCAACTCAATCAACAAAACAGGAAATGAACATTTTCTGCTGCTCAGAACAAACACAGTATGGACACAACTGATTAAACAACCTCCTCAGTACTGTTACATCACTCAGTCCTGCAGAAGCCACTTTAGACCTCTAAAAGTGCTCCTAGCAGCTTTAAGCGTGTGTTCACACCTGAAGTTCGGTTCGTTTGGACCAGACCACACCTAACCACACCTAACCACACCCATCAGGTGTGGTCCAATGCCACGCCAGAAACTTTCAACCGGAAGGACAATGAAACACTGCAGAGACATGACGGGTACTGAGAGGGCAAAGAGATGGGGGGCAACAGGTTCCCACTGGACTCCAACCAGGCACGCTGCAGTTCACCTCAAACCTCCAGACCACCTGAAAACCTCCAGACCACCTCAAACCCACAGACCACCTCAAACCTCCAGACCACCTGAAAACCTCCAGACTACCTGAAAACCTCCAGACCACCCCATAACCTCCAGACCACCTCAAAACCTCCAGAGCACCTCAAACCCACAGACCACCTGAAAACCTCCAGAACACCCCAAAACCTCCAGACCACCTCAAAACCACCAGACCACCTCAAAACCTCCGGAGCACCTCAAACCCACATACCACCTCAAAACCTCCATACCACCTGAAAACCC
>JAPZEA010000013.1:966923-977375 GCA_029783685.1 Heniochus monoceros | reverse complement strand
AGGAGGCGTGACACCTCACAAATTTCCCTGCATGTACTGTCGACTCACACACGCACACATGCACACACACACACACATTTTAATATACTGTGCAACACTTTCTTTTTATTTTTCCCTCTGTCTTTTGTCTCTTGTCCTGTCAGGAGCGTCGGAAGTTCGGTCCTCTCGGCTGGAACATCCCCTACGAGTTCAACCAGGCAGATTTTACGTCCAGCATGCAGTTTGTTCAGAACCACCTGGACGAGCTGGACTCAAAGAGAGGAGTCAACTGGAGCTGCCTGCGCTACATGCTGGGTGCGTCTTCACCACACGAGAAACTCCTGAACCCGACTGGCTTTCATCCATCGGATGATTTCACCGAGCCAGTCAGTCAAACACACACACTGTAAAAGCTAGGAGTCACTCAGTACACCTCTAAGCCTCCACGCAGCGCAGCATGACATGACACAACAAGACGTAACATGACAGAACAGGACATGACAGGAGACAACACAGGAGACAACACAGGAGACAACACAGGAGACAACACAGGAGACAACAACAGGCTGAGCGAACCGAGAGGAAAGAGGAACATCCTCCTTTTCTCACTGCATGCTCATAAGATCAGATTTTTTAAACGTTCCCACCTGACGCTGTTCCCTGCTGTCCATACCCAGGTGAAGTCCAGTACGGCGGTCGGGTGACAGACGACTTGGACAAACGTCTCCTCAACACGTTCACTCGTGTCTGGTTCAGCGAGAACACCTTCAGCGACAAGTTCTGCTTCTATAAAGGCTACAGCATCCCCAGCCGGGCCGGGACGGTCCAGGAGGTCCTGCAGCACATCGAGGCCCTGCCGCTGGTCGACTCACCTGAGGTCAGAGCGCTCTCTGAAACCTGAAGGCTGGATGTCCCAGAACAGAGACAAGTGTCCAGAACACAGTCCAGCAGCTCCATCACTGAACCTTTGTCTTCCTCTTTGCAGGTCTTTGGGCTCCACCCCAATGCTGACATCACCTACCAGACCAACCTAGCCAATGAGACGCTGAGCACCATCATCAACATCCAACCGAAGGACGGCGGGGGCGGGGGCGGGGAGACCAGGGAGGCCAGCGTGCAGAGACTAGCCAGCGAGATGCTGGAGAAGCTTCCACCTGACTACGTTCCTCATGAGGTGAATGCAGACTGAGATACACGTCGAGGCTGAAGCCGATGGTTCAGCACTTTCTCTGCCAGCACTGACAAGCTGGAACAAGATCACATCAAAGGACGATGTGTGATGAATTAACAGCAGACCGTGACGGAGAACACTGACCCGTCTGAGAATGTTAAAAATGTTTCACTTCAAATCAAATATGTTATTTTATCCCTTTTTAGATTTGACTCTTTTTAATCTCCATTTTTTTGATAGTGAAGGACTTTGAGCTGCTTCTCTTTGTATGAGAAGTTCCACTGTGACAGCTGAAGACTTTATCATCATCATCAACTGATCTGTATTTGTCAACTAATAAATCAATCAATTGATCAGTTTTACATGACACTCGACGTGTTAAATGAATCCTGTCATCGATGAAGAGCAGCTCAAATTATTGATATCACATAATTAATCAGTCTGATCACAGTCACATGCCATAGATGTCCCTGCCGAAATATTGAGTAACTCTGAGTGTGCATTGAAGGTCAAAGGTCAACTGCAGAAGATGGGTCCACTCCAGCCAATGAACATCTTCCTTCGACAGGAAGTGGACCGCATGCAGCGAGTCATCAGCAGTGTGCGGAGCACGCTCACCGACCTCAACCTGGCCATCGATGGTCAGTCACAGCACACACACACACACACACACACACACACACACACCGTTTATTTGACATATCCTCCCTCGCTGCAGGCACCATCATCATGTCGGAGGACCTGCGCGACGCTCTCGACTGTATGTTCGACGCCCGGATCCCTCGCCTGTGGCTGCGGCTCAGCTGGCCGTCGGCCACGCTGGGCTTCTGGTTCAGCGAGCTGCTGGAGAGGAACCAGCAGCTCAGCGGCTGGATCGGCTCCGGCCGACCGAACCAGTTCTGGCTCACCGGCTTCTTCAACCCACAGGTCGGTTCAGACAGCGCCAACGCAGTCGAGATGAAAACCAGGAGTTTAGAAACATATGGCCTCAGTCTGGTCCAAACAGCTTGTTTTTGTGTGTGTGTGTGTGTGTGTGTGCTTGTTTTTGTGTGTGTGTGTGTGTGTGTGTGCTTGTTTTTGTGTGTGTGTGTGTGTGTGTGTGTGTGTGTGTGTGTGTGTGTGTGTGTGTGTGTGTGTGTGTGTGTGTGTGTGTGTTTTTCTCAAAGGGTTTTCTGACCGCCATGCGCCAGGAGACCACACGCTCCAACCTGTCCAGGGGCTGGGCCTTGGATACCGTCACCCTTAGCAACGATGTCACCAAGATGATGAGGGAGGACGTGTCGGCTCCGCCCCCAGAGGATGTGGGCGGAGTCTACATCTACGGCCTCTTCCTGGACGGGGCAGGATGGGACCGACGCGGTGCCAAACTCACTGAGGCCCCGCCCAAGGTGTGTGTGTGTGTGTGTGTGTGATTTACTTAAAGTAAAAGTCAAAATTTCAAATTAAGTCATGAAATAAAGCAACGTCTATAAATATCTAAAAACAAATTAAAAAGAATACAGAAAATGGTAAAAACAATGTTTTATGCATTTGTATAAAAAATGTGAAATAATACAAAATAAAAGTTATAAACAACAAAATACATCAATAAAAAGAATTCATTTAAAATGAAATGAGAATTTAAATAAATAAGAAGAAGAAGAGAATAAGAAATAATTAATGTAGAAAATCTAAATGATGGAAGAAAAAAAAGTGAAAAGAAAAAAATGCTTGAATTAAATAATAATTCTTAATAATAGAATGAATCACATATGTAATAAAAATTCCCATGAACCTCTCTGCTGTCTCCTCTCAGGTCCTCTTCACTCCCCTCCCTGTGGTCCACGTGTACGCCGTCAGCTCAGCCAACATGGCGGACAGTAAGCGGCCGGCCGGTGGCGGCGGCGGCGCGGCGGTCAGCCTGTACTCGTGTCCGGTCTACAAGAAACCGCGTCGGACCGACCTGAACTTCATCTTCTCTCTGCAGCTGAGGAGCGTGCAGCCGGCGGAGCACTGGACGCTACGAGGCGCCGCTCTGCTCTGCGACTGCAAGTGATCCTCTGACCGACATCAAACTTTATTGTTCCGCGGCGGAGACGGTGGCAGTTGAGGTTCGGTAGCATTTAAAGGACTGAATCCACATTTTAGCCCATCGATACAAATCACATGTTGTTCTTTCCTGTCGATCATTTTCCTCGATCAGCTCGTAGATGTTCAGCTTTACTTCATTTATAGAGACGTCGAGCTCGAAGCACTTCAATGAGCTGAAGTTCATGATAGCAAATAAATCAATAGCAAATAAAACACAAGTGATGATGGAGAAACAGCAAATAAAATACTTGAGCAGTAAATAAAGGAACTATTTGAATTCATTTTTCTAAATGTTTGTAATAAAATGACCCTGGTGGGTGATTTCTGTGACGTCAGAGGGTTTCATGGTGAATAAGTCACGTCTGTGGCACATTTTTGTTTCTGTTGTGTTCTGATTATTATCCAGGCTGTCCTCTGTCTTTAAAGCTTGACCTTTTTGTTCTGACATCAAATCAGTCCGCTCTCTGCATTTAACCCATTCTAAGCATGAGGACTGTGGGTGGCTGCCAAGCACCACCTGGAGACCAAGTCCAGTCCTAAACCAGAGCCTCGGCCGGTGGACGACAGACGGAGCTGTCTGCAGGACTCCGGACAGTTTTATCAGTGTGAATGTGATCTGATCAGTAACGGTACGTGTCACAGAAATATTGATCATTTAGAAACTGTGTCACTACATCATTTGTCCAGCAGAGAGCGCTGAGTTTATTTTTCCACTGTGAAGTTTCCCAAACTACACTAATGAATAGAAAAGATGCCCACAAACGCTCAAATGACAAAAACTTACCTGAAAACGTCCGAAAACACCTGAAACACCTAAAAACACCCAAAAATACCTGAAACATCTGAAAACACCTGAAACACCTAAAAACACCCAAAAATACCTGAAACATCTGAAAACACCTAAAAACACATAAAATCTGACTGGAATTCTAAAGCGGTGTTGTGCTTCGTGACCAATAAGATTAAAAATCTTTTATCAAACACATCACCTCTGGGGACTTTAACAGACTTACATTCACCTCCAGGAGGCTGAGCCTGACCCTAAGCAGCGCTCCAGCCTTAAGCTCCTTCAGCCTGAAGCTTCATGGTTTACATTACGGAAGGCGAGTCCCCACAAAGTGACCGTGTAACAGATTCATGTCCCCACAACGTGAGTAATACATGAAACTGAGCTCAGTCTGGAACATGGACGGCAGGAGAAAACAGAACAGGAAGTTTCTATCAGCAGCACAGATTTTCAGTGAGGATGATGATGATTTGTTGATTTGCTGATAAACTAATGAATCGACCTTAATGTTCGTTCAGTTTTTACAGTCACATCCTCTTAAACGGTCTTAAACTCAGCTCTTTTTATCTCGTAGAAGTTTTGAGTTCCATCTCTTTAAAATGTTTCTGGGATTCATGAGAGCGTCGGACTTCTAAGCTGTGTCTGTTCACAGTCGGTCAGTGACGTTTGTTTCTTTATTGACGTTGACCGATGAACAGCATCAGATTTAGAAACAGAGATCCAACGAGAGTCAGTGACGATTTCAAAAAGAGAAGAAATACGCCTGATCAGAAGAATCCAGCGTGGAAGCTACTACTCTTCATCAGTTTTTACAGTTTGGTGAAGCAGATTCTCTAAAAACACTGAAGGAAATCCTGCTTTCAGTGTAATTATTGAAGCGCAGACTTCACTTTGGTTACAGAAATGATTCACGTGAACTTTTATTCTCAACATGAAAATCAAACACAAACCTGTTTTAATGTAACATCAGCCATGCAGTCACTCACTAAATGCTAAAAACACCAAAGATACTGTAGAAATGAAAAACTGAAGTTACAAGGTTTGCTTACAGAGTAAACATCAGCAACAGTGCTGTTATAGCACTGCTGTCGGGTGAAAACCTCATAAGGAAACTGCTTTGTTTTCGGCTTGCTGATGTGCTGTTGGTCACAGTCGAGTGTTCATGCTGATAATTAAACTACATGTTTTTATGCCCAGTTTGCAGCTTTGACTGGTAGAAGCTGAAAATGGGGAAAGTTCAGAGATGTGGGATCTTTGTGAAATCGTCCCAGCTGGTAGTTTAACACCCCTCCTCCAAAATAAACTACGGTTTTTGTCATATCCTCTGTTTACACAGACCGTTAATTTCCTTCAGAAACAGGACTTCTGATCTTCATGGTATATATTTTATATTCAGTGTGGATGACTAATTAATTCTGGAGCTACAACTCTGTTCTCTCAACTCAAACATGTTCAGCACTATCACACTAAAGCTTTATACAATACACATCCTTAATATTAATTAACCCATTAATCAGATGTTTATTAATCAATCAGTCATTAAAGTCTTTTTAACCATGACCCTGTCTTAGAAGTATTTTACTTTTGTAACGATGGTGAGGACTTTCTGAAATATTTCTGTGCTTTTATTCAGGACCTCAGCTCGTTAACCTCTCAGTGAGTTACTGTATTCTATCAGACAGATTTTCAGGTGGCAGAACAGTCAAAGTGGTTGATCCATCTCCACTTTACACAAACTACAGGACTTGGTGGGAGCTCTCCGCTCCCGGTGACCAAGACCCCACCCGGGATTTGAATTGGGACAGGTCCAAGTGATGGTCTGTATCGAACTGGGTCTGGGTAAGCTCTCGTTCTTTTGCTGTGGGTCTCGGGTATGTGTGTCAGTAAATGTAATGCAGATCCAGACTGTTGGACTCGTGAAGACCTCTGCAGGAACACACAAACCATCAGAAATTTGTTCTTTCTTTACTGTGAAGTCCAGACACACATTTTTTAACCTTTTAACTTTAATTATTTTGCCTATAATGAGTTTCAAAACTCTTTAACACCTTATTTTTATCACGTACCAGAACCCTGTTATAGCTTCATCATCCAACATTTCAATCTCAACATGCAGAAACAAGTGAGCAGCAGTGGTGTGATGATGGGAAACGTTTGTGAACTCTCAACACTTTGTTCAGTTATTTTCCCAAAGTCAGTGTACATTGAACACAAAACAAAAAAATTCTATAAATATTTGCTGATTGGATGATAAACGTCCAGAACACACGTATGCGTATGAAATGACCTCAGTGATTTCAGGAATCTGTGTGGTTGTTGTCTTGATGTTCAGTCAGATTGGATCTGCGACCGGTCAGTTCTCTGCTCACTTCCTTCAGCAACGTTCAAACAAACAGAAATCTTCTACGTAAACCTTCTCTTTGACTCCCTCCGTGTGGCCTCAGTGGTCCAAAAGAAAACGGCCCAGATCTCGTCACTGTCTCTTGGTTTATGATAGCTGCTTCATGTCGTACATCGGCACCTCAGACTCCTCTGCCTTGCCCTCGTCGCCAGCCGCCTTGGCAGCGTCTGGGCTGCCCTTGCGGCCCTTGGGAGGAGGGACGGGAACGGCTCCCTCCGTGGCGCCCTCGGCTCCTTCCTGGCCCTCCGCCACAGTCCTCTCCTTCTTCAGGTTGAGCTTGGCGGGAACGCTCTTGGTGATGGTCTCCTTCAGCCTCTCGCCCGACTGCTTCAGCCTCTCGCCGGACTGGCGGATCTTCTCACGCCTCTCGGCCGTCACGATGCGCTCGCTGAACTTGTTGACCTTTGTGCCCAGGTTCTCGCGGGTCTTGCTCATGTTCTCCTTGGAGAAGGTGGCTTTGAAGCTCTCGATGCGCGTCAGCCCCGTCTTCTTCATGCGGCCGGCTGCCGAGGAGTCTGCCTCCTCCACCACCATGTACTCTTCGTCCGACTCTGGAGGGAGCTCAAACTTGTCCGGTTCCACATCGGCTCTGGCTCCGGTGCTGCCGCTGGGTTCTGCTGGCTCATTTCCCGGTGTGACGGCCTTCACCTCCTGGTCGCCCTGAGGGAGGAGAACACAGAACACAGTGTGACCCGGGGAGAGCGTCATGATTACATGGCCCATAAACCAGACTTTGTGTTTGGAAAAAAAAACATACTTTATATTAGATATTTAAATTAGATACAACTAAACTATATTTGTTTTTCTTCTTATTAAGATGGACAAAGTTTAATAGTGGACGCTGCGTTTAAAATTCATCTCTGGTTAAAGCGTGTCATATAGACTTTAGCTGTTAGCGTGCAGGCCTTGATCCTGCGTCTATAAATAAACTGCAGCACCTGTTTCTGCAGCTCAGCGCTCAGCTGCAGGAAGCTAAACATATCAACGAGCAGCAGCGTATGGAGCAAAGCGGGATCACTTTCAGCTTCAGGCCACGTCATCGCTGCATCAGTCTCTAACTGAAAGATCTGGTTACACTGAGCATGAAATGGAGCAAAAATGTTCAGGCCGAAGCTGCCGACTGACCCAGATCCCTGCAGGCGTGATTCACTTTGGGAAGGTTGACACTGATTCACCATCAGACAGTCGCACACATTCATGCTGAGTTCCACAAGTAAACGCAGAATTACCAAAAACTCGTAGAAGCCAAGTAAAAAGTGCAGAGAGGCAGTTTGGCAGCCTGTCAGTGTGTGGTGGATTTGGTGATTCTGGTCCTAAAACACCAAAATCTGTTTGTGAGTACAGTTTAGGAGAAAGGCAGATTAGAGACCTCCAGTTTAAATCATTGTTAATGATGTTCTGCAGTTTAAAGGGGCAGTTTGTGACCTTGACGGATGTACTAAGCTGCCATTGCAAGGCTAAATCTACTTGAGACTGTTTTCAACTTCCTCAAGAACCCCTGAAGGCCCCTGGACACCAGTTTGGACAACATCTGAGCTGGAAAGGAAGGGACCAAGTAAGAAGAAACAGAAGAAGAAGAAGAAGAAGGAATTTGATGTTTTTGAATCTGTCCGAGATGATCGAGTGAAATGAAGCATGCTAATAGGATCATCAGGATCTTTGATTACATGCATCATAGGCACTATACGACACCTGACAGAGAGGCTGACATTTCCAAGGCTTTGACAGAATGCATAACAGTCATAACTGAGCTAAACAGCGGGAGCAGGAGCATGTAGCAGACGTTCAGAAACAACGCTCACTGATTAATATGTTTGTATTTTGTTTGTTCAGTCTGTGCACACCGGTTTAAAAAACACAATTTGTGGTCATTACATGGAGTCTGAAGAGGCCAAAACCAAAACCTTGGTGTTCACTGACTCTATGTGGCAGCTCAAATTATAGCTGGAAAAACTGCAGAGAAGCACTGAGTGAATGACCACACCCACACAACAAACTGATCCATCACATGACTCCTCCCAAAACAGCCCAACAACGTGTTAATCAATGAGCATTACAGGTGATAGGAGGTGTATTTTAGAACAGAGCCAGGTCAGCTGTTTCCCCCGCTGTCAGTCTTTATGCTAAGCTAGGCTAACCACATCGTCCAGCTAAAGGTATAATGTGTAACAGCTGGCCACCTGTCAAAGGTCACTCCAAACAAATCGAAGGCAGCACATCACCAGCGTAACCGCTAACTGCCGCTCACTCTACTCCTGGCTGTAGTTGTCTTTTGCTGTAGCTACTAGCTGCCGTTAGCTAGTTAGCTCAGTTAGCTGTGCAGCAGTTAGCAGTTACTCTGGTGATGTGCTGCCTCCTACTTGTTTGGAGTGACCTTTGACAGGTGGCCAGCTGTTACACATTGTACCTTTAGCTGGAGCTCGAGGCACCGGGCATTGCTGGCGTTCACACGGCGGGCAACAGAACCGGACGACCGGATCAGGACCCAACACAGCCTCCAAGACCGAAGGAGGCCAGTGTGACGACAGGGAAAACAGTGCTGAGGTGGTTTACAGCGGCTCTGACCAGGACTCTGACTGACCATTTTGGTAAGTTTTGTTTTGTGTCTGTCGAGTATGAATGAATCGTGTTTTACGATGAGTTAACTTGGCAATTAAGCTCGTCTTTTGAATTCAGAAAGTGGATGGTTGTACTTTTCTGTTCAATAAGGAAAATTTGTGTAATAGGCTAAGCTGAAACTACAGCAGGCTACTGTCGGGCTATATTATCAGACTATTGCCTCTTGAGGTACAATACAAGACAGGGCAGGCCGGGGCTAGCTGGTTAGCATTCTAACTTCAATAGCTATCTCTGCAACACATGACATAGATGTCTTTCACGAAACATCAGAATTGTTATTTTCTTCACATTCTGCTGATAAGGTCATTTAGTCGTGCTTTTTTCAATAAAATTTCAAAAATTAAAGGTATAGTAGGAACTATAAGGCATGTTTTTTTGTTAGATTTGTTGAAATTCTCTCTATATCCGAACAGCAACCAATGACTCAAATGCTCTGACAAAAAAAAGGCAGGCCTGTAGTAAGATCATTTAATTTGGGCTGAATGTAATGACTGATTAGATAGTCTACCTGCCTGCCTACCTGCATACCTGTCTACCTGCACGCACTTGGCCCACTCACTGCACTTATTGTGCATGACCAGAGTCTTCCACAAGGCTAGGCAGGTAAATTGCCAAAGCTATAGCGAGCTAGCCAAGAGTGGCAGGGAAAGTGCAGCCAAAATTTCCCAATACTAGCAAGCAGCAGTACTAATAATAGCCATGTTTGTTGTTTATGTTCATTATGATAATATTAAGTGTTTTCTTACATATGAGTGAGACATGAGGTAGTTGGACATGGTTAGCGATGACAAAGATGCACTGCGGTTGTAGCACAGCACACACCCCCTGAGCCGCAGAACAATCATTCAGCATTTCATCGTTGCTAGATTATTGCAACTCCCTTCTCTCCATCTCCAGCAAAAACTCTCTGTCCTCTCTATAACTAACCCAAAATGTAGCCACAGCGGGATTTTAACATGCACAAGAAAACGAGAGCACATTACACCTGTCCTTTCACCTTTGCACCGGCGGCCTGAAATTTTGTTTATCACTTTTAAAGCTGGAACTGTTTGGCCCCAAGCTATATTTCTTACCTTTTAACTACCCATGTGCCATCACAGGCCCTGTGGTGCACTCCCGGTGGTTCCTAAATCTAGACTAGACAACAACGGTGACAGAGCATTGGCCATCAAGGCCCCCAGACTCTGGTACAACCTTCCAGAGGAGAGAGAGAGAGAGACATTAGTTGGCTAAGATATCCTTGTGTATCTTGTGAACCTTGGTTTGGAATGGTGCCGAATAAATAAAGTTTATTATTACTATTGTTGCTATTATTAGCATTAGCATTAGCATTAGTATTAGCATTGCTTTTAAAAAGCTAAAATAAGCAGAGCATAACTGCTTTGCTAACCATGCTCGATAGCACGGGCATAAACGTATACTCAC
>JAPZEA010000013.1:720773-732621 GCA_029783685.1 Heniochus monoceros | reverse complement strand
ATGAGAACTTATCAACAGCCCTGAAGTTTCTGTATAATTCCACCCGCTCCGCTCTGTCAGTTGACGAGTTTCACTCACAATAAATGCTATCAAAGGATTTCACAGTGCAGAGCTTCAGGTTCAGCAGAGTCTGCCTTTAGAGGACCTGAAACAATTAGAAAATATTAATAATGACAGATGGCGATGGCGTGACATCAGAGCAGCCCTCGGCCTTTAACATGACGTCACGTGTGTCTCTGAGGTCATGTGATGGAGGTGGCACAGCAGGTGATGTTTCACTGTCAGATACCGATGATACCGGACAGACACCTGAGGCAGCTGTCACAGAGACTCGACCTCACAAAGCCTAAATACAAACAAACTCCCAGTAAACTGGCAGCCATGACGACGACGACGACGACGACGACGACGTGAACAGAATATCATTTCTGCAGGCAGTCTGCTTTAGCTGCATATTGTATTTGAAATATCTCAGTGCTTCCTGAGTGTTTGTCTCCGTGCTCTTATTGTGAAATATGCAGCCGACGCCCCCGCGTGCTTTGAGTTTTTGTGCCGTGCAGAAAGGAGATAATTCACAATTTAACGACACCGCAGAGACGCTGAGGGAGAAGAGAAATGTGTTTTATTTGAGTCTCTTATGTTTTTAATGAACTTAAAAATGTGATCACGACACCAGAAACGAGGAGGACGCAGGAGTAGAATTTAACTACCACATTCTTCTGCAGCTCATTTTCCACAACGGGAAGAGACGATATATTTCAGACTAATATAATGTGTTAATTTAAAAATCAGTGAAGTTTCATTTGTGGGAAACAGAAACATTCACCTGACGCACTTCGAACAGATCAGCGAGAGCAAAAAGCTGCATACAAGCCTGATATGAAAGCGTTGACTGCGGAGATATATGAGAAGATAATGAGGGATAACAGAGAGAAGAGGAAATCACTTCCATACGGAAACAGTGAGACACCCCAACATTAAAACATCCAAACTGACTGACACTAATCGTCTCTAATTGTTCTATAATTGTCTCTGTGTCTGTGGCTCCCAGCGCCTCCTATTCTCTTATTCCCTGAACACTCACGTCAACTTTCAGGATTTCTCCAAAACGCTCAGCGACTCTCAAACAGCCCAGAGTTTCTCATCGTTTCCTGGTCTGTTGATGCCCACAGCTGCACCTCTAACCACTGCAGTGCTGCCATTGGACAGTTCTCCAACAGGTAGACGACCTTTTTCAAGCCTGTCTTAAACAGCACTACCGGACACGCCCCTGCTGGTCATTAAAAGTTCCCTCTGTAGTGGTGGTACCTGCACTTTACTTCAGTACTTCCACCTTCTGCTACTTTATACTTTGACAATACCGCATTTCAGAGTGTACAAATATATTCTGAAGTCAGCCAAAACATTCTGTGTTGGACAGCTGAAGCATGTTCAGTTACTGTCTTCTTCTTCTTCTTCTTCTTCTTCTTCTTCTTCTTCTTCTTCTTCTTCTTCTTCTTCGGGCCAAATTTCCTCTCTGTGCTTTTGGCATTGTAACGAAAGAGGGAATTTCAGACGGACAGAGAGACAGACAGAAAAGAAATGTTCTCTCTAGAAACAGTTAATTTTCACTGAAGAGCTGCAGAAGCTGTTTGCTCTTATTAGAGGTTAGAAGAGCAGTCTGTGATCATCTGTGCTGACGTGCTGCAGTGCTGCAGGTAACGTCACCTGCCGGACTTTCACACATGTGCTGAGCACCACGGGTCAGGTTAAGAAGACACGTATCCTGTTTGTACCGCTGTTCAACCACAGAAAGACATTCAGGGAGTTACCTGATAGGGTACGATGCTCCCGTGGGCCGTCCCCCAACGCCTCGCCTCCATCCCTGCATTCAAATAGTTACAGGCAATGTGGGTGAGACAGGAAACCTGAGAGACAGAGACAGAGACAGAGAGAGACAGAGACAGAGAGACAGAGAGAGAGAGACAGAGACAGAAAGAGAGACAGAGACAGAGAGAAAGAGAGAGAGACAGATACAGATAGAGACAGAGAGAGAGACAGAGACAGAGAGACAGAGACAGAGACAGAGAGAGAGAGACAGAGACAGGGAGAGAGAGAGAGACAGAGAGAGACAGGGAGAGAGAGAGAGACAGACAGAGACAGGGAGAGGGAGAGAGAGAGACAGAGACAGGGAGAGAGAGAGAGACAGACAGAGACAGGGAGAGGGAGAGAGACAGACAGAGACAGGGAGAGAGAGGGAGACAGACAGAGACAGACAGAGACAGGTGTTAATGGGAGCTGTCATCAGTCTCCTTCCTCCCTGCTGCTGTCGGAGGTCTTTGCTGACTCGTCGCTCCTTCCTGAAGGTTTCCTGCAGACGTTGCCGCCACAAACCTCAGCAGAACAAACCAGCGGCTCACCTTCGGCCTCGTGCCGGAAACCAGCGAGCGACTGCCGGAGACGCCATCGGCCTCCACTCGGAGCTGACACACACACATTCGACTCGTTCATCCACACAGATCTGATTATTACAACCACTGCTGAGATGCTTCGGTCTGGACGGCCGTTGGCAGGGCTTAAAAACCCTGAACAGTTAAAAACCTGAATGTTTCAACCACTCGATGAAACTGAGAATTTAAATGTTTTTGAGGTTTTTAGTTCATATTTCCAACAAACTCATGACGGGTGACGGGAGGGACTGTGCCTCCAAACCTGACAGCTCAGATGTAATAAAACAAGTTCTGGACTGACGGTTTCCATTTGGAAAGGAAGCTCTTTAATCAATCGACTGTAATCAGAGTGCACAACATCAGCCAACAATCAATCCGTCACACTGTGGAGGGCTGGGACGGAAACTGAGCGTCAGGCACGACGCTTTGGTGATTTATGCGGTGGAGGAGGTGACTTTCACGTCAAACTCCTGCTCATCTCTGAACACCTCGAGTCTGTGTGGAAGAAAGAAGAAAGAAGAGGAAAACGAAGAAGGGGAAGAGTGTGATTAGGAGGAAGAAGAGGAGCAGCAGAAGATCAGAGGTGGTCGTATCGCTTTAAAGGATGCTGACATGACGGAGCAGACAGATGGGTGCTGCTGTCAATCACTCCTCTGTTTGGAAACTGCTAATATTCTGTGTTTAAACTCTGTAGTCCACAGCAGGACCTCAGCTCTCCCTCCGACTACAGGCTGCAGGACGGCGGCGCCACGCCTGAAACCATCACAAAGAACTACGGTCGTATTAAAGTGAGCGGACGGCGGCTTTAAATCAGCTCTGACAGGAGGCTCACGGTCAGTCCGACACGAGAATCACAGGATGAATGTGAAAAACGTCCTTCATGACGAGGACGCATCCAAGCTGAAGGGAGACAGGTCTTTAACCTTTATTTCCAGGACGATGAGGGACACCGGCCGAAACTCATCAGGCTCACAATAAAGTCACGACGGCTGATCGAAGCGCTGCTGTGCTCGTGACTCCTGTCCACGCACCGCAGGTAAAAGATGAAGTCAGGAATCACCTGCTGGTGGTGAAATCACTAAACTGCTCTGGTGCTGGTGCTGAGAAACCGTCCAGGAAGAGTCGTGACAGGACGGCGTGAGCATGTGACTGATCAACAGGAGGAAGACCTGCTGAGACAGAAACACAGGACTCACAGGATCTGCTTAACGTTTCACTTTCACGGGAAAAAGCCTCGGAGGGTGAGGACTCTCACCTCTTTGGACGAAACTTTCCCAACAGCAACAGTCTGAAATTGTTTCTCATCTTCAAAAAGTTGGTATTTTTCTGCATGACTGGGCCATTTCCTCAACAAACCACAACAATCTAAAGCCGTTTCAAGCTGAACTTCAGACTTACGACTTCTTAGCCTTTGGTGTGGAGCTCCTCCTGATGCTTCCAGCTGTTTCAGGACCTGCAGGCAGCTCGCAGAGACACAACAGTGAACTCTGATTGGTTTGTAATGATTAAATTTCCAAACACAGCTTCAACCCGTCCGGAAGGATTCAGATCCACTGCGGCTGTGTGCTCTCATTGTTCATCTCTGGTCGAAGCGATCTGCGGTCGACGTGCCTGTGGTCGCAGCACTTCATACAGGAATGCACCATGGGATATGCGGAGGGGAGAAGTGGATTGTGGGTATTTTATGTGTAGCAGCCCTGGGAGTCGACCACAGAGATGAGACCTCACAGCCTCGAAAACCAATTCCAGCCTGCAGTTCACTTTCTGTGTCGTGTTCAGTCAAGTTTTATCTATCTGCCTATCCATCCATCATCCATCCATCCATCCATCCATCCATCCATGTGTCTGTTCATCCATCCATCCATCCATCCATCCATGTGTGTTCATCCATCCATCATCCATCCATCCATCCATGTGTCTGTTCATCCATCCATCATCCATCCATCCATCCGTCTGTTCATCCATCATCATCCATCCATCCATCCATGTTTCTGTTCATCCATCCATCATCCATCCATCCATCCATGTGTCTGTTCATCCATCCATCATCCATCCATCCATCCATGTGTCTGTTCATCCATCCATCATCCATCCATCCATCATCCATCCATGTGTCTGTTCATCCATCATCATCCATCCATCCATCCATGTGTCTGTTCATCCATCCATCATCCATCCATCCATCCATCCATGTGTCTGTTCATCCATCCATCCATCCATGTGTCTGTTCATCCATCCATCATCCATCCACCCATGTGTCTGTTCATCCATCCATCCATCATCCATCCATCCATGTCTGTTCATCCATCCATCATCCATCCATCCATCATCCATCCATCATCCATCCATCCATGTCTGTTCATCCATCCATCATCCATCCATCCATCATCCATCCATCCATCTGCTCGAACAGAACACACCAAAGATCTGTTCTGAAACAGTGTATTATTATTCAACGGCAAAAAAAGAAAATTAATACCAGCCAAGAGATCATAAATGGATGTTTTAACACCGAACATACAAACATGGGTTTGGACCTCAAAAATCAATCTGCTGGTGGCGCTACATGAACAGTCAGAGGATGACCAGTGTTGATGTAAGGGCCGCGGTATTTCCTGGAGAGAAGCGTGTGATTTGCTAATTGGAGAACACGCAGTGGACACGCTGCGAGGCAGCTGTTGGAGGTTAGTTACTGTAGTTGTGTTGAGTTTACAAGTTTTCAGAGGAATTTTCTTAAAAGAGCAGCTAAAATCTTAGTGACTGAAAAATGATAATAATGAATCCAAATAAACACAGTTTTAATTCCATTCTTGACTTTTATTTTGAAATTTCGTTTTCTTTCGACAGGTCCTGCTGTATGCAGGTAAACTTACTTCACACAGTGTATACTTTGATGTGCCCTGACTGAAACAACGAGGTTTCATGGACAACTGATGGACAGTAATTAATCAATTCAAACCTCCATTTCCCATAATACACTTATTTCTAAGACACCTTCCAAGAAACTGATTTTTAACGGTTCTTCTCCAGAATGAGTCCTAACTCACTGATGTCAGAGATCAGCTGTGAAACGATAAAAACACAAACAAAAGATGACGAGGCGGACCGTAAAGTTTGGAGATGACCTGACCAAAGAGGTGAAAAACGAGAATATATGAGACATAAAACATGTTTTTAAAAGCAACACTGTCAAACAAGCGGCGAGTCCCGACACGACAAATCCAACACTCCCTGGGTGTCTCGAATGCTTCAGAGTCCAGAACAACGTGTTGTCCCATTCGTCTCAGGGTCAGCGGCGGTTTGAGGATTACGGATCGTTTGATTTGTTTAAACGGAGAAAACATTCACAGAAATATTGATTGTTCTGTTTAAACTGTTCAGACTTTTCAGGCTAAATCAACGGCTTGTTTAAACAACGGCAACTTATCAGGATTCATTCACACACACATACACACACACACACACACACACACACACACACACACACACAGAGAGCATCATGGCGCTGCAGTGACACTTCTGCTTATCTCTCCCATCAAAAACACCCCATTGATATGATTGGAATCAGACAGGCAGCGTCAGCACTGTAATTTACCAGCAGACCTGAACACAACACTGTAAACCAGCATGTCCTATTTAGGAGACGTTTTAGGTACAAAGTGGAGTATTTGGGGAGTGTTTAGTCCCGTCCTATTGAATTAGGACCACAGGAGCTTCCAGAAACAAACGAAAGTTGAACATTTTCATTTCATTTCATGCAGAAAAAAACAGAACCATCCTGTTTCTGAACCGGCTGCGAGCTCTGGACACACGCTGGAAGTCTTTTATTCGTTCTTTTTTAAAGTCTCACACTCACTCACTGACTGCATGTATGAAAAGAGTCTGGTTTTCATCTCATGAGGTTTGACGTTGATCCTCATGTGAGAACCAGTCACACAAACCGATCTGTTCCACAGTGGCACCAGCAGCAGATTTCAGAGAACTTGTGGCGTTCAACTGTTTTCAATGAGTGTTTGACTCAAGAATCAAAACGCCTTCGGAGTTTAAACATGGAGGCAACATTAACTGAATGTTTATATGATACATTATTCCAGTCTGACCACTTCAAGTTTTGTGACTTCTGGGCTGAACTGAGGTCTGATGACTCAGTTTACTCAGACAGGATTTGGAGCTTTTTTGTGAAATTTCAGCATCTGGAGTCAGTAATTTGATGAAATGACTGAAAGGTTTGAGCGATGAATCGTCTTGTGTTATAAATCCAGCGCACCTCTCTCTGCTGTTCATGGTAGTTCAGCTCGAGCCAAGAACACAGAAAGAGAGTCTTTGTCAACAACAAGGTAAAACCAGTCCAGCTGTTAGACAGGAAGCAGGCCATGACACACACACACACACACACACACACACACACAGCTGTTACCTGAGATGACAGCAGGTTGCAGTCGATATGAGCTCCACTCCCCGTCTTGTGTTGTTGCAGCAGTGCAGCCATGATGGCTCCGTATGCGTACAGCCCCGTTGTCAGGTCTGTCATGGCGACACCTGGACGCACCGGCTCACCATCCTGCCAACAGAAGCAATGCATTATGGGAGATGTGTGTGAGGACTGGACTGAATCCCCCTCTAGTTCACTCATTAATCAGCAGTGGTCCTGATGGTGGGTTCATCCTGTGGAGGGCAGGACTGAGATCAGGGCTGAGATCGGGACTGAGATCGGGACTGAGATCGGGACTGAGATCGGGACTGAGATCGGGGCTGAGATTGGGTCTGAGATCAGGACTGAGATCAGTTTACGAGGATCTGACAAGCTGTGTCACTCCAGAGGAGAACAGAATAGAACAGAGTCTGACCTCTGGCCCCGTGATGTGCATCATCCCTGACACAGCGGAGGCGATGGCGTCGTAGCCTGGACTCTGAGACTGAGGACCGGTCTGTCCATACCCTGAAAACACACACACACACACACACACACACACACACACACACACATAGAGAGATTATTGCCTGTGTGCCACTGGGCTGGTTTCTCTCTGCCTGAGAGGAAACACAGCGGGGAATCAAACCGTCGTCCTTTCAGCGTTGCCTCTTCCAGGAAAACCACGTTCCAGCTGAGTCTGAGTCTGAGTCTGAGTCTGCTGCTCTCTAAGAGCCCAGACTCTGTTCACATCAACAGAACACATTCCCATCACAGCATTTCAACGATGACCAGCCCACAGATCTGAGCTCTAAAATGTCCGACGTCATCAAATGTCTCGTTTTGTCCGACCAAAAATATTCTGTCAAGCCTCAAGTCGTCACGTTTGAGAGGCTGGGACCAGCAAGTTTTCATAATTATTACGATTATAGATTGTTAATAGCTGCTGACTAATAATCAATGAATCGGTTGCAGCACTTGTTCACTGAGAATCACTGAAAAATCTCTGCAGGTTGATTTTCATGAGAATCAAGTGAAAGCGACGGCACCTGGAAGGAGAACGAACAGATGATCCGTGAACTGGTCAGCAGGACGGTGAAGTTTACAGAGTCTGTAGTTAAAAAGTTCGAGCGTGCGCCGACATGCAGAATATCTGTCTGTTACCTGCTGAAGCTGAGGCCAACTAACACCTCAAACATCCTGAAGTCGAGTTTCTGCTCCTGACAGGAATTACCACATCAGTCCACGAAGCATCCTGCTCTGTTTCAGACAGCTCAGGATGAAACCAGGCTGTAAATCTGCCCGCTGCATCCAGCTGCTGCAGCTTAATGAGGCCTCCTGGGTAATGTAGTTTTTTCCTCGAGGACAGGAGGCCGAGGAGGAGGGAAGGAACACAAAAATGTGAAATAAAGCTGGAACAGAGAGAGAAAAGGGGGGAAAGAGCTAAAGGCCGTTAAAAGACAAAGGAAAGTTATGAAATGAAGCTGGAGAGGATGTAGAGTGTTGACAAAAAGGCCAGCCGCAAAACGGTCAGTTCCTCTATCTGTGTGTACAAGGAAGTAAAAGTTAACTTGCATTATAGCCATAGCCTACATTAAGTTAGGCCTATTAAAAAAAATGCCGGAAGCAAGGACGGTATCTATGCAAAGTGCGCTGAGCAAGAGGCATCAGCGGATGAGCTTTGACAGGATGAAGACTCGTATTTCTTTCCAAATAAATGTTTTGGACGGAGTTTCATGGACTCTTTTAGTGTTTACTGTGAAAAGCTGCTCACTGCCCGCTCTCTCTCCCTCTCTGTCTCTGATGCCGAGTGCAGCTCAGCGCTTTCAACACACGTTTGACAAGTGGTTCTCAAAGTGGGGGACGAGGACACCTGATCGTCCATTAACGTGGTCCAGAGGGCCATAAGGATGACTTCGGTCCCTGGAAACAACCCAAGTTATAAATCTCAAAAGAGAGAAGGAAAGAAAAGACGGAAGAGCGTGTTTTTACTCCTCTCTGTCCATCAGTGGAGGGAGGAGTACTCAGATCTTGAACTTCAGTAATAGTACTACCACAGTTTAAACATAGAGTACTCTCTCGCAGTAAAAGTCCTGCTTTCTAAACCTTACTCAAGTAAAAGTGCAAAAGTTGTATCCACATAATGTATCTCAAAGTAGGCTTTGAAAAGTCCTTATTATGCTGCAGAATGATCCCTGTTAGTTATATTATTATATATCATTTTATTGCAATAGTATTACTGATGCATTAAAATGCTGTACATGAGACAGCATTTTAATGTTGTAGCTGCTCATTTAACCTACTTTATACACTGCTGGGTAGTTCAATCTATATAACAATGCTTCATAATTTAGAGCTCGATCATATGTCTTGTATGTGAAATATTCAGATCAATGTAATGGACTAAACAGTACAATAACTCTCTCTGAAACATAGTGAGCATGGGACTCCTTACGATCAAGTGAAGTTCAAGTAGGCCTACCACAAAACTGTACAGAAATACAATACTTGAGCAAATAATAATAATAATAATAATAATAATACTTAGTTACATTCCACCACTGTCAGTTATATATTTGTTAGTTCTGCTGGTCAATAGGAAAATAACATTATCAAATCTTTTAGGGTCTACTGGTTACAAACGTCCTTTAAAGAAATAATTGTGGATGAGTGTTGCAGGAGCAGAGAAAGCAATTTATTTCCAGTTTCCTCTAATCCCTACTTCTGTAAATTACTGGGTAACTTTATGTCTTCAGGACTCAGGAAAAAAAAACATTTAATTAGGTATATCCTAATTTCACAGGACCACAAGACAAAATGGTCATGAACCACTGATTTAGACAATGATAATAACACAGTCTGGGGTCTCTGAGGTGTGAAAAGGTTGAGAACAGTTTTGAAACAGTTGAAATGAGGATGATGTCCTCAGAGCAGCAAATAACATAGAATTAAAGTAAAGCACACTGAGTTTGAGTAAAGGCTGAACAAATATGATTAAAAATAATGGAAAATACATTTCCATCACTCCAACTATGGAAGCATGAGTGCTGCATGAATGGCAGCATGTGCGCAGATCAGGGTAAGGAAAATAAAAACACTAATGATAGACAAAGAAATGTGGTTGAGTATAGTTGAAAAATATGATTATATAGAAAAATGATATCACAGTGTATAGAAATAAATTAATTTCAAATAAATGAATTTATACACTACGTAATGCATGACATCTGTGTGTTTATCTTCCATTGTTTTGCCTATTGTCCGTACAGGCATAGATATGTCATAGGCCTGTAAAGAGCTTTTAACTGCCCTTACCTGAATGAAAGGTGCCGTACTGTACAAGTAAAGTTTGTTCAGTTGATTGGGTGATATATTAAGGTGGCCATACAATTCCATACAATATATGCACAGTGGTTATAAACAGCATTTCATTTAGCTAGGGGGGAATAAGTGTGATGAAGAGCTTACAATGAAGGGATCCAGTGGCTGGAAGTAGAGTCACATTTCTGGGAATAAAATAATAAAATGATTTCCATACACAAATATAAGGACATGTATAAACATTCTTTATGGTAGCATATCCTTCATGTCGCTGTGTGAATTGCTGTAAGATTATATAACAGATTTGCATGTTACTTTACTTGCCTTGGTAATTTGCATGATAGCAGAACAGAGGAGGGGGGATGAATACAGAGTTGCCTTTCAGCCTCTGTGCAGGTGTTTGTATTAGTATAATTAGAGATGTCAAAGTGTTGATATTGAGATCTTGTCGTTCACGTTTATGACAACATTTTACAGCCTGTCTGGCAGTCAGACATGACCAGATGAAGACGCACTAACTAAGCTAATTACCACAGTTCACACAAGTGAGAAACACAAGTGAAAGTAGGTGCACCGTCCAGGTGCCCTCTTACTTTAATACAAGCCAACCTGTCATAATGTTTTCACTACACACACACACACACACACACACACACACACACACAAAGAAAATCCTCCATCAAACCCTGTATGTCTGTCTATGACACCTGAAATGATCATAAGAGGCAGTAAGCATGTTTCTAACTGCACAGTTGTGATCATATTACTGCATGTCTGTTGATTCATTAGAGTTGTCGGTGCAATGACTTAGTAACAACCTCTCATCTAATGTCTGGGTCATCATGCAGGTGAACAAGCCATAGACTTTCATAAAAAAAAAACAAAAAATAAAAAAATAGAAATCCAGAGGTGAGCCCAGTCAGTATGAATGGGTAGTTAGAGGAGGTTTTTGTCTCTGGTATTCATGAAGCTTATCCACAGCTGTCCGTCTGAGGAGGGATGAAGTTCTTACAGTATACCTCTGGTATTTGAACAAACAGCTGATGTATCCTCTTGTATTCGAGAAATTCCCTGAATAACTCTGAAGCTTCTCAGATGGTTAAACCACTTGTGCAGAACCTTGTCATTAGTCACATGTCCACATATACAGAAGATGTAATGGCTCAGAGTGTGAAAAGGCTAGAGAGGCTGACCTACACGCTCGTGTCAGATTGTGTCTCCTAATCCTGAAAGTTTTTTAATACTGTAGCAATAAATAATCTATCACACAGCAATTCACAATTACACTTTGAAATCAGACATTCAGTATCATTCCCAGTATTAATTTACCATTAAACATAATTATTAATGGTGTAACTAACTGTTTTATTGTGCTACCTTTCCTAAAACTAAGACTTCAGGTAGTGATTTTAATAGAGATGATGAGGGTGCATTGCGTTCGGGTCGACTGATGCTACTGCTGGTGAAGAGACTGATTTCACTGCCTCATCTCTGATAGATTTTTCTCTGATATTGCTTGAATATTCATTGAAAACAGTTTTCTTCTCTCAAACACCAGTGTAGCTTGGTGGAGATAAGTGTGAACACACCCATATGACACATTGGTTCCTTTCTTGGCATTGAACTGTGTGTGAAATGGTCAGATCAGACTTTACAGACCACTTAAAACCTGCCTTTAGATGTAGGT
>JAPZEA010000013.1:111680-123310 GCA_029783685.1 Heniochus monoceros | reverse complement strand
CTCTGTGTACAAATACACGCAAAATACACACAGATATGTGAATATATAGAAACACGTCTGACCACGAGGCTGAGGGTACCTCTGTGTACAAATACTCGCAAAATACACATAAATACGTGAATATATAGAAACACGTCTGACCACGAGGCTGAGGGTACCTCTGTGTACAAATACACGCAACATACACACAAATACATGAATATATAGAAACACGTCTGACCACGAGGCTGAGGGTACCTTTGTGTACAAATACACACAAAATACACACAAATACATGAATATATAGAAGCACGTCTGACTGCGAGGCTGAGGGTACCTTTGTGTACAAATACACACAAAATACAGACAAATACATGAATATATAGAAACACGTCTGACCGCGAGGCTGAGGGTACCTCTGTGTACAAATACACACAAATACATAAATACTTAGAAAACAGTGATCCTCTGGAACAGGTGATGTCAGACACTCTGACTCTGCTGAGGCCTTTAAATCTGAGCTGAACACCTTCACTTGGTGCTCGTCCTTCCTCCTCAGTCCACCTCATCGTCATCCTCACGGTGCTTCGGTCTCAGTCTCAATTAAACTATTAACCTCAGTACCTTCAGGCCACGTTTGTCCGGGCCACAAGAAACTCACAAACTCTAAACTTGGGACGACCAGTGATTCTCTCACTGAGCGATTCAACTTCTGCTGTTTTGGTTTGTTTCCCAAAAGTGACTGTCGGCGTTTTCTGTATTTTCATTGGCTGGAAATGTTGTAAACATCCTGAAGAACAGGAAGGAAGAAATGAACTTCAGAGAGGGAGGACAGGTGGAGACAGGTGGAGTTCACCAAAACAGCCAGGTTAGTGACAGCTGCTGACAGAGGAGGACAAGACTGCTGAGGAGGAGGACGAGCCTGCTGACAGAGGAGGACGAGGCTGCTGAGGAGGAGGACGATGCTGCTGAGGAGGAGGACGAGGCTGCTGCTGAGGAGGACGAGGCTGCTGAGGAGGAGGACGATGCTGCTACTGAGGAGGACAATACTGCTGCTGAGGAGGACGAGGCTGCTGAGGAGGAGGACGAGGCTGCTGACGAGGTGGACGAGGCTGCTGAGGAGGACGACGACAAGGCTGCTGACGAGGTGGACGAGGCTGCTGAAGAGGAGGACAAGACTGCTGAGGAGGAGGACGAGGCTGCTGAGGAGGAGGACGATGCTGCTGAGGAGGACGAGGCTGCTGCTGAGGAGGACGAGGCTGCTGGGGAGGAGGACGAGGCTGCTGAGGAGGACGAGGCTGCTGAGGAGGAGGTAGAGGCTGCTGAGGAGGACGACGAGACTGCTGAGGAGGAGGACGAGGCTGCTGAGGAAGACTCAGAGGGTTCCTCCAGCGAAGGAGGTTTCATTGACTGACTGAAGACGGACGTTGAGGAAATCAGACAGGAGCTAAATCACGACGGTGAAAACGATGTTGCGTCCTGACTTCAGGTCAGTGTTGTTTTTAAAATCTCTCTGAGATCAGTACGCTGAGTATAAACAGCAGAGAGGCAGCTCAGACTTCTTCCTTCACTCTGTTCATGTTCATCGATCACGGATGGAAATTCTTTCAGCCTGTATAAAACACACAGATTTGCTGGATGCCAACAACAGATCTTGCACCACCTTTCGGTTCGATCATCTTGGAGCCACTTTTCAGAAAAAAAGTCTTTTCTTGTCTTTGTGTGTTTGTCTGTGGCGGGACGTTTAATGTCTGTTGTTTTTCGGACGTCTCTCGTTACTTCACTTGGTCAAATCTGTTGATAAGAAATGCGATGAGATGAGAAACTGATGACCAGTGACAGTTGCTGCCTTCTTCTTCTTCTGTTGGGTTTTATGGCAGTAAGAGCTGCATTACGTCCACCTGCTGGATTGGAACATCTTCACAGTGCAAACTACTGACAGCGTCCTCCCAAAGTGATCGCATTCATAACATTGTCCATTCTGTCATCCAGACCCAGTTCAGGCGCTGTGGACCAGTTATGTCACCACTGACTATACGAATGAAATTAACTTGACTTGAGTTGAACCCTGAGGATGAAGGTACAGCTGAGCACAAATACTCATACAAATACATGTACACACAGACAGAGAAATACCTTCTCAGACTCCCTCCAGCACTTTAAGACGAAGCAGTGGGCATAAACGTCCTCCACACAGATCCAAGAGGAAAGAGACAGAGTGGTGTCTGTCCACACCCAGTCCATCACCGCCCTCAGCTCCGTCAGGAAGGGAACCAGACGGAAACTATGAGCAGACAGACAGGTTAAGAGACAGACAGGTAAGAACAGACAGACAGACAGACAGACAGTCAGTCAGAGGTAACAAATGTCAACAGTCAGACAGTTTAAGTAATGTCTGGGAACATTATGTTGTTAAAATGTTCATTTTTTGAACAGAGTCTGGTACAAAGCTGTTACTAGCCCACGAGACAGACTTTGAGTTGTTGGAAGGTGTATTTTTTCTATTGTCATGGAGCTATGCTAATAGTTTACTCTTCATCCAGTCTTTGTGCTAAGCAAGGCTAGGTTTTCTAGCTAAGATAGCTAGGTTTTCCTTGGACTCTGATGGTCACTCACCCTTGGAATAGGAAGAGGTTGAGGTAGTTGTAGCTCTTTGTCAGGAAGTTTCCCAGAACTCGTGTCGGGTAACCAGATCGAATCTGGTAGGCCGACAGACCGAAGTAAACACATTTGACGAAATACCAGAGCTGAGCCACCAGGTTCTGATTGAAACGCCTGGAGACGGATGGACAGGTGAGAGACACAGACAGAAATGAGGTGTTATTTTCAGCAGTGGTCTTTGTCACACCAACAACAACATACTGATTTGTAACCACAGCAGCTAATCTGTGGTTTACAGGTGCTGAGATAACCTGTCCATTATCACCACCTGTCAGCAGGACATGAGATCTGTTCTTCCTTTAACAGTGACCACGGCGATAAAAAAGTCTCTTTTCTTTTCTGCTGTGGTCTCAGGGTCTCATCTTCTATGTCTTAACTTCCCTTGACTTGACTTTTCTCTTTGCCTCCCTTCAGTGCTAACGTCAGTGCTGCTAACACCTGCTGCTGTAGTAGCGCTAAATGCTGCCGCTACCTGCTGTTTACTGACCAGCGGGAGTCCCTGCAGCACAAGGTAAATGGAACCAGGTGAGTTCTTGTTATTTCTGAGTTGAACAGTTCTGATGCAACTTCATTGTTAATAAGGAAACAGGTAAAGGTGAGTTACCTCTCAGTGACCGTAGGCAGGATGAAGAACATCCAGAAGTGAATCCCAAAAACCAAAATAACCTGAAAGACCAACTTGCCCAAGACTGTCTTCCTCAAATACAGAGCCCTGTCTATCACCATGGTACCTGCAGACAGACAGGTGGACAGTGAGACAGGTAAACAGACAAACAGATGGACAGGTAGACAGGTAGACGTACCAAACTGGATCAGAACCATCACCAAGAAAGCTTCAGGAACTTGATCTTCTGAGAGGGAGGAAGTGATGTCAGCAGCTGCAGAGTGTTTCTACGGAATTCAAATAAAATGAAATGAAAAAGAATGAAACAAATCAGAGTCCCCTGAGTTAAATAAAACGTTTGATGTGAAGCAGTCAGGAAATCAAACTTTACTCCAAAAGCCCAGAAGCCAAAGACGATGATGATGAAGTCAACGGTGTCGGCGAGGAACATGAGGACGTAAACATCGGTCACGGCGCTGTATTCTGGTTGAACGAGAGCTTTGAAGAACTGGAGGACTGGACGGTAGAGAGACATACATCTAACAGAGAGAGAGACAGAGAGACAGAGAAAGACAGACAGAGAGAGAGAGAGACAGAGAGACAGAGACAGGCAGCGAGAGACAGAGAGAGACAGAGAGAGACAGAGACAGAAAGAGAGAGAGAGAGAGAGAGAGAGACAGAGACAGAGACAGAGAGAGACAGACAGAAAGAGAGAGAGACCGAGAGAGACAGACAGAGAGAGACAGAGAGAGACAGAGACAGAGAGAGAGACAGAGACAGAGAGAGAGAGAGAGACAGAGAGAGACAGAGAGAGAGACAGAGACAGACAGAGCGAGAGAGAGAGAGACAGAGAGAGACAGACAGACAGAAAGAGAGAGACAGAGACAGACAGAGACAGAGAGAGAGACAGAGACAGAGAGACATAGACAGAAAGAGAGAGAGAGAGAGAGAGACAGAGAGAGAGAGACAGAGAGACAAAGACAGACAGAGAGAGAGACAGAGACAGACAGAGAGAGAGAGAGAGAGAGACAGAGACAGAGAGACAGACAGAAAGAGAGAGACAGAGACAGACAGAGACAGAGAGAGAGACAGAGACAGAGAGACAGAGACAGAAAGAGAGAGAGAGAGAGAGAGACAGAGAGAGAGAGAGACAGAGAGACAAAGACAGACAGAGAGTGAGAGACAGAGACACAGAGAGAGACAGAGACACAGAGAGAGAGCTTCAAGGAGCTTTACTGAAGTCAACACTTTAATATAAAAACTTCACATCTAACATATTTACAGTTCTAAGTTAAAAAAGTTAAAATAGAAACACTATAAAAAATAAACAATAATAATAAGAAGACGAATTGAACCCAGTACCTACTTCCCTTATGGAGGACATATCAGAGACTAAAGTGCCCTCTGCAGTACTTTGGCAGGTCGACACAAACATGACTAATGCAGTTAACAGAAAGACAGTTTCAAAAACACGTCCGAGTCGTGTATAAAGAACAATTCTTATCAGTGTTTTTGAATTTGGAGAATATCAGTTGGGTATAAGTGTTTCTTTTGCTGTATTTAGACAGCTCGTAAACTGCAACAATCGTGGTCACATCAGAGGAAACAGTCCCGATAAGGATTTCCTTCTTTTTCTTGTTCCCGTTTTGTTGTTGCTTTTTGGATCATTTCTATCTAATCCATCAAGTATAAAATCTGTTGAGTGATAAACTGTGTTTTTCAAAGTGTAAATGATATTTGGTCCACAAACACTAAAAGAGTGTTGTTGAACAGTGGTTAGCTTTAGTGTTAGCGTACCTGCTAACAGAGAACGCCTTGGCTCTGATGGAAAGTTCTCTGAACTTCTCCAGCAGCAGATCGAACCTGCCAGGCCGCTGAGCTCTGGAGCTCAAACTCTCTGAAAACATATGAAGGAGAAGACAAGGAAAACATCAACAGCACCTCAACACTAACACATTTATTTCATATTCCATCAGTCTATCCATTTTCCACTGCTCATCCGATTCCCCTTATCCCTGCCCTCCAGCTGCTCCAGCTGCTCCTGAATGTTAAACCACGGCAGCAACAAAACCATGGAAACCAGGCTCCGCCGCCCACCACTCTTCACTGCAGGACGGTCTCGGGGTTTGGCAGAGGGCGGGATGCCGCCTCCTCGCCTCGCTCTCCGGTGGGCTGGGCCCGGACCGGTACCTGCCGCCAGGCGGAGCCGCAGTCAGTGTCTTTCCCGCTCTCAAAAGCAAACCGGAAACCAAGTAACACTAGTTTTAGAGAAACAGCTGCGACGGCTGAAGAGACAGCCTCTGTGTCTGACTCAAACTGTCCATTCAAATTCTGTCTTTTCCATTACTCAACTCTTTGATAAACAAATTCATCAGATTCAGTGCACCGTGTTTCTCATTACGGCTTCAGAGACACGCTCAGTGGGGTTACCACGGGAATGCAGCCGTTGAGGTGCTGGTCATAGGGAAGTGGTCGTGACATTGTTTGGCGTTATCGAGGGACAAAATAGCAGAATCTGTTTTTGCCGGGGCGGGTCGGGTGTGAAGCGCAGTGTTAAGGCGTGTTAGATTCTACCTGCCGGAGAGCGCAGCTGGGTGGAGCTGGAGCGCGTCCGTCTCCGGCCTCGTCGCCGCAGCGCGTTGGTGGGATCAGCCGGATCGACGGCGGCATCGGCCTGTTCGTCATGGTGACAGTGAGCGTCAGTCTCCATGGTGACAGTCTGGTCCCACAGTCCGTGGCACTGCATTGGAGGAGGAAGGTGGAAGAAGACGAGTCAGAGAATAATTCAGTGAGTTTGGCTCTGTGATACTGTCAGTTCAGCGTTTTCTGCCCTCGAGTATTTTTAGAGCCTCGCGTGGTTCATCCATCGTCCCTCCATTGTCCCTCCTGTTCCTGCTGTGCCCTGTTTGTCTCTCTCTTTGTGTCTATGGGCTTGTCTGTTTCATTTAAGGCATGGCTACCTGGTTTCCTTGTCCCACCTGCTCACCTGCACACTCATCACTCACACCTGTAGCCTGCAGTATAAAAGCCCGATCCTTCACTCCACGTCACCAGATCGTTCCATGTGTCATTGTGGCGGACTCTCCTTCTTCTTTGCTATTTACTCGTGTTGTTTTTTGTTTTTGTTTAACCTGACTAATCCCAGTCTTCCTTCGGGACTCCTCATCATCTCAGATCTACAATTCACCATCCAGACTGCCGACTCCACCGCTCCAAATTTACACCACCAACAAAGTGGTTAGCACTTTTGGTTGAACTTTCACGCCGTCTTCAAGTCTGAATTCTACTCGTTGGCCCTGAATTATTACCTTAAACATAACAAGTATGACTTGTTGATGCTATAGTTCAGTGTTTTTCACCTTGAGTATCGCTCTGTGGTAGAACAAAGCGAGCAGCTGCAGCAGGTCGTACAGGACGTAGCCTTCCTTCTTCTCCACCCCCAGGATGTTCGGGGGGTGGAACGGTTTGGAACGGTCGACCTCCAGCTTCTGGTTGAATGGAAAGAAACCAAACTGGAAGAAATACTTGATGACAATAGTAGCCTGAGGACACAGGTGGACAGACAGGTAGACTGAATGTATCGCCTGTTGACAGATGACGAATAAAGTTTGAAATAAAGTTAAATATCAGCAGCAGAGCGGTGTGCACCTCTGTGTAGATGATGGCCGTCATCCAGAAGGTTTTACTGGGCCGAGGAACAGACAGCGTCGCCCAGAGAAACACCAGAATAGGAAGTACCAGCGTCAGACAGCTGGCAGACACCATGTGGTTCAACACGATGACCAGATAACACACGGTCTCCGACCTGAGACGAGGACTGTTTGAGTATCACAGCTGAGAGGAATCTGCGGAGTTACCTGTGGTGCAGAGTTTACCTGGCTGCCAGGATGTTGTAGAGGGCGTAGCACAGCTGGAGCAGCTGGTGTTGGCTGCTGTAGAAGCGGTCTGATGACTCCAGCTCCTCGTCATAGAAAGTCCTGAAACACAGAATGTGAATCACCAATCCTTTCCAGGTGAATGATGTTTGTGACTCACCTGTGACTCACCTGTTCCTCAGCAGCTCGCTTGCCGTCAGCTCCTGCGTTTGAGATGCCAGTGGACAGGCAGACATAAAATCACTCCTTTCCCCTGGAGTCTGGACCAGGAGGTGCCTCCTGAATCCTGATGCTACCTCCCTCCTCCGCCTGTGTTCCCCCACCTCCTCATGCAGGTCTAGGCCCAGGGCGAGGCTGTAGGTAGGTGGGAGGAGGAGAGAAGAGGGGGAGGTGGGGGAGGAGGTGCTGGTGAAGGTGTGAGATGGCTGTGTGTCAACAGGAAGTTGCTGGTTTAATTCTTCATCACTGTTTGAACAGACAGAGAAAAATACATAATGCCATTGATGTCCAGCTGATGCTAAGCTAATCTCCCAGACCAACAAACTGCACACTGATAAAAGCAGTGGTGAAATGGGAAGAACTATCCTTTTGACGCTAATATGCTAACATATTCAATGCTAAGTCAGACCTGTCAAGCGAGACTCTCTCACGCTGTCTGTCTGTCTTATTGAGCCGTCAACCGCCAACATGGCTGAAACCCTCTGATGGGTCGGCGAACTACAGTTAAGACAAACCTCAGGAATGGAGGACCAACCTGTGAGCCCAGCTGATCCTTTCTTCCTCTGAGAGTGACATAGAGGACGAAGACTGAACTCTCTCCATCCTGGACAGTTTGGGTCGCCATCTTTGGCTGGTTTTAGCCACCAAGCATTCTGGGTAATCTTCACTTTTAACTTCCACTGCTGAGGTTGGAGCCCCCAAGGTTTCCTCTGCTGAAACTGGTTCAGCTACACCTCTTGATACGGGTCCTGGTTCTGATTTATGTGGATAATCTCCTGGTTTAGTTTCTGTTTTCTCCTCTGCTGTTTGACCTCCTGCCTTTTCTTCTTCCGTATCAGAATTCACTCCCTCTTCTTCTTCTTTTTCTTCCTCTTCTTCTTCCCTTCCTCTCTCAGTTGAGGTCTGCATCTCGGCCTCATGGGTGCTGCAGTCCAGGCTTGACTCTCTGGAGCTTTTCATCATCTGCTCTTGGTAGTAAAAATGGATTGCCTCTCTCGTGGGAACATTCCACTGAACAAACAAAGAAAACGTAAATCAACACCAGTGATACAGCCATGATAGCCATCTTTGTTGTAGTTCCAACATGTGCGCCTGCTGCAGCAGACTGAAGTCCTGAGTGCGTACCTGCTTGGCCTGCTGCATTAGCATGCAGCGTTCAATACGGAGGACGGTGGAGATGTCGATGTGTTCCTGACACAGACCGCTGAGCCAGGCAGTCAGAGAGTCCAGCAGAGCCGACAGCAGAACCCAACAGAATCGCAATGTGTTCGAGATCCGACGTAACACTGTGTCTAAAACACACATCAGGTCAAGATAGTCATCTTCGTTGTTCACAAATACATTTTTAAAGTGACGGTGAAGGTTATAAGCTTACTTTCATTTCACCAAGTTGGAGTTTGATGGCGTTTTAGCAAATGTGAATCCAGTTTAGAACCTGCTGATCGAATCTGAATCCAGTCAAATCCTTTACTGAACCTATTTATGTCCAGTGTTCAGCTTTTGAACATAACTACAATTATAACTGAGCAGAAAGCTCAAATGATTCGGTTGAATTCTGCTGTCTGAGAAAACTGTTACACAGTGGTGCATCTTTCCTCACAGAGGATCTTTGTGAACATCATACAGTCTAACTGTCACCTGTATGAATGAGGGAAATGAGTCCTGGGTGATTGTTATGATGTTCCAGGTGGTCGACCTCCTACCTGGGCCCTCCTCCTCCTCCTGTCCGTCTTCCTGCAGCTCCTCCGTCACTTCTATAACTCCAGCTGCTGAACAGGTGGAGGAGTTAGCTGGTTGGTTCGGGTTACACTGATATGCAGATGACACACAACTCTACATTTCCTACGTCTGGATAACATGAACACTGTTTGAATGACTTCCTGTCATTACACAGAGAAAAAAATGATGTTTGTATGTTGGGTAGGTATAATTTCAAAAGATCTAATGAAATACTAACTTCATCAACAACTTGTAGAGTCAAAGAAAGACGGACTGGCTGTAGATTCTTGAAGCTGTTTCACCTCTCATGATAAGCTCCTTCAGTTCTGATGGACTGATGGAGGACAGAGGCGTTCAGCCTCTTAGGTCATAGGTCTTAAAGTTTTCCCGTTCGGCTTGTTATTGCTTTTATGGTTTATGAATACACACCGTTCTCTATCTACATGAAATTCTATAAATAACGCATTCATTTCATCTCAAGTCTCAGACCTGTTTCTTTAAAATAAAACAGAGACATGTTCATGATAAAAGATGCCCAGTCCACTTGAGAAAACCGTGTTCGGGGTGTCATTTAGCTCAATGGGTAGAGCTGGCGCCCCATATACAGAGGCTACAGTCCTCGCTGCAGGTGGCCCCGGTTTGACTCCCGGTTCGGCTGGCCCTTTCCTGCATGTCATTCCCCCTCTCTCTGCCTCCCCATTTCCTGTCACTCTTCAGCTGCACTATCATTAAAGGAATAAAAGCCCAAAAAAGTATATAAAAAAAAAGACAAAGCCATGTTCATGTTTTATGTTTACATTGTACTAGTCTATGGATGAATCCCGGTTGAAGGTGAAGGTAAACAAGCCTAAAGATACAAACTATAAAGATTATAATAAAGATTTCCCTTTTTAAGCACTTTCATCATGAAATATGTCGAGGAGATCCATCCTGTCTACTAAAATCCAGTCATGAAATGTCATTAAAATACAGGTTATGATGTAGAAAGCTAAAGCTGAAGAGTGAGCTCGACCTGAACTCACTGCCTGACTCCTGAGTCCACGAGAGAGCGCTGCGAGAGGATCTCAGCCAATCGATGTCATTGTTGGCTGTATCCAACCACCTTGTCTCAAAAACAGCAAACATGATGACGAGGAACATAAACAGTGAATAAGGAGGCCATGACGAAGACAGAAAACACATTTGTCTACAGGAGGACACCACCTCCTCTTTTCTCGTACTCCTAAACTTAATCTCTCCTCCTCCTCCTCCTCCTCCTCCTGCTCCTCCTGCTCCTCTTCACCTTCTCTCTTGTCCTCTTTCCTGCTCCTTGGTTCAGTGGAATTCTTCTTCCACTGTTTCTTTTGGTGGCTTCGAGCTCTCATGGCTGTTCTGGAGTCTGTTATCCAGGCGTGATAGACAAACTGACAAACACAGACAGTGAAGAAAACATCAGTTCATCAGTTTGAGTCTGAAGGTAAAAATGACGACTTTCTCCTTCAATCTACTCAGACTTTTGTTTTTCTAAGTCTCACAGGTCTACATGCATCCTGACCTCTTCTCTCTGTAAGACACATCAGGTGTGTGGTACAGGTGTCTCTCCATCACCATCATCAAATGTCTGAGAGCTCCTAAGACATAAAGAACTGAATCTCTTCTGAAGACTCTGGTGGAACAATATCGTTTTGTTTTTTTTTAACTTCATCTGTCCTCCAGCCTCCACTTTTTAAATCAGGCAGCTGAAAGGTCCTGCCAGTCACTGGCAGGCTTATCTTGAGGCAATATCTTAATTTACAGTAGTCTCCTAACTAAATATTAATTAACCATCTCTTCTTTTAAACAGTCACTAATGTGCTTTTAAGTGAGTTGAGGTACATAAAGAAGAGCTATATAAAAAACATTATCATCATTATTAGAATCTACCAGCAGATTAAGTTTGCTGACTGTTTATTACCATCACACTGAATATCTCCACTTCCAGGACAAACTTAATCTGCTGATGAGGACCTTGTGAAACAGTTGAAAGCTCCAGACACCTACTAAATGGACCTCAAGGCAAAGCCAATTTCCTGCTTGTAGATGGAGTTGTGATGCTGGTTCCCAGTTTTTTACCCCAAAGGGATTAGGACCACTTCATTTTGTCACAGGTTACAGGAGTTTAGCCAAAGAGTCATGGAGACGCTCACCTGGAAGGCTGACTTCTCAGGTAGCTCCTCCTCCCTCTTCTCCTCGTCCTCCTTCATTTCCTCCTCGTCCTCCTCCTCACTATCTGTCTCAAACAGATAGTAGTCACCGCTCCTCACCACTGAAGACAGACAGACAGGTCAGACAGATAGACAGTTACTTCGAGACAAAATGGCTCTGAATCAGTGACAGTGATGATGTCAGCGGTCATGTGACTCACTGGAGGCGTGGTTTACCCAGGGTCTCCACCACTCCTTCTGCCGCTGCTCCTTCTTGTTTTCTTGACCTACAAACAATACATGACAATAAAAGAAATGAGTTCATTCTGTGGTTGATACTGTGGACGTCACACTGTCACCACAGCAGCCGCTGCTTGTTTACAGACCGTCAGTATGGAAGCTGTCTTTGGT
>JAPZEA010000012.1:33759076-33769356 GCA_029783685.1 Heniochus monoceros | reverse complement strand
TCCCTCTGCTGTCAGCTGAGCCATTGTGAAGAGAGGAGTGGTGTTTACAATTATCTGAAACACATCACTTTTTTGGAAGACTATGTTTGACCTCCTAAAATGTCTTGTAAAATCTGTTATAGATTTGTTTGGTCGTTGAAAAGATGCATTGACAATACTAAAATCAGCTGTTTGTCTAGTATGGTTATTTTTTGGTAACTTTACATGTCTCTAACTAAGTGTGTGTGGCTGTTTCTGTAGCCAAGGTACCTTTAACATTGCTTCCAGGCATTAAGAAGTTATCTTGAACCTTTTAGGCCAAGATCAGACAGCACAACTTTTTTGTCTTTTATGATGGTCACCGTGTTGGACCTAACGATCATAGTGCCATAAAATCTTGCTGTGTCTTGGTCGGGTGACTGGCAAGACTACACTTATGACCCCGACCAATCACAGCATGTCTTATTTCATGATCACGCACAAGTTCAGATGTCATCTGGGAACCTGGCGAAGCAACTTTCAATCAAACTTACAGAAGCGTTGTGTGTGATGCTGCCGGTCTTGTGTACCCAAAAAATGAACATTTGGGATGATGTCCAGCCAAAAACGTTAGTTCACTTCACGTCATATTCCTTAAATGGTTTTGTTATTGTCAATGTGGTAAATTATCATGACTTAAGACTTCCTGTTATTTAAGCAAGGTCTTTACTTTGGCACAATTGAGTATCCTGTTATTCCAAGGGTATCATGTCCCTACTGTTCCTAGAGCAATTTCTAAGAACTGGCAGTACATATTGCATAAACAAATTCTATCACATAATCCCCCTTGTGAGGGTGAAAACCCTCATACAGAAGAAAACTAATATACTAGTGATTACATTAGAAAACTAATACACTTCTGATTGCGAAAAATCAAACTTTGTTGTGTGTTGTATAAACATTATGAAACTGTATTAAGTGACCCTACATATTTTCAAACAATAACATGTATTAATCATACATAGCTAATTCAGATTACTGTTACTAATAATGATCAAGATAAAATACTTGCTTAAAGGTTATTTTTGAGTTCTCCCAGACTAAGGAGTTCACAGCGTATAGGAGCGAAAAACCTTCAACTTCATAATGGAATACTGATATATTGTTTCATTGACAAATGCGCAGAGAAGCATGAGACCTATTGCATGACTGTACCTAACAAGTGAATCATGTATATCAAAAAATAACATGTAAAAATGTCATAACTGAGGAGAGTAAACAATAAAATTGATAGATGAAATGCCACAATGTGATAACTGAATAACTATGACGAATAAGACATGGAATTGTCAATATATGGAATACATGAAATGTACCTATTACAACTGATAACTGATTGAGAGTTATAAAAAAAACAACAATAGCAATATGTAGTGTAGAAGCATTCTCAGTTCTTGAGTCATCCTTTACATGGTTTGTCTTGTGTGACAGTGTTTCAAACCTTTCAGTCCTCGTAAGAGATTAGACTCGACAATTCTAGTCCATCACCTCTTTGGCTCTCTGCCCCCTCAGTCTCCACCAGTTTACGCGAGTCAATTAGGTAGGCAGGGAGTGGAAACGGATCTGCTGTCCAGCTTCCATTTGAGTCAGGTGAAGTTTAGCCACTTGCTCAGGCGACATCTTGTTCATCTTCTGAGCCATTTGGAAACCAGCCTTGTGATCTGTCTGTTTGTCCATCATCCTCAGGCACGGAGGACACCACTATTTAACTGTTTTTCACCTACTCCCAATTCAGTTGGAATGGATATGCTGACTTCCTAACTCCACCTAGTGTGGAGTTCTCTCTTAATTATGTTTGGCATCATCTGTCTCAACAGAAAAAAATAAAGTGTGGTTGGATTTATTTTACAATATCTAGTCCGGCATGAGTTGGAATGTATGTGTATTTGCATCACATTCATCTGATTCATGGGCTCTGGCTTCCTTCCAAGGTGGCTGAGTCAGTTTCTGGATGCTTACCTTAAGGATCTTTGGCGTCCTTAGCATCCTTTCCAACTCTGGCCTTTCCTGTCCCAGGTTGCCTGTCACCCACATTAGAATGCCCACTCAGTACATGCCTCACAGTCATTTTGTTTGTAATTCTCCTCAGACTTAATACTGCCTTTGTCTTTGTCTTTAACTTTCCTGCAGTAGCTCAGGTGATACCACATTGTGCTTCCTTCCACTTGGACTGCTGTTGGCATCGCTTGCACAACCATGTCGACCTTCTCATCTTGGCTTTCCCCTTTTTCTGCAACTAGATAGACCTATGGATAGCAGTTAGTTGTTTCATATAATCTTTCAGTTCTGTTTGTAATTGTTCAAGTGAAGGTCCTCTTAGCTGTGGTGCAAGCATAGGTTGACACGTTAGGATTTCATGTGGTGTTAGATGCATGCTTCTGTGACTTTGCATGCGATAGGTCATAAGTGCAAGAGGCTAGTACCAGCGCAGATCTTGTCAATGACCATCAACTTGTATCATTTTCCTTGCACTATTTTTATAATACTCTACCTGTGATTTGCAATATTGTAGTTTAGTTTGAGAGGCTTTATGTCCTCCCTCTGCCAACCTCTAGAGTACTTTCATTGAGTCTTGGTGATGATCATCTAGTGTGGGGCACAAACCAATAGACTGTCAACAAACTGCAATAATGTGCCCTTGATCGTTAGGTCTTCAAGGTCCTGTTGAAGAACCTGATTGAACACCTGAGGGCTGTGTTTGAAGCTCTGAGAAAGTCATGTGTAGCTGAATTGTTTGCCTCAATATGTGAAGGCGAAAAGATATTGAGAGTCTTCAGATAGTGGAACACTGTAAAACGCAGAGCACAAATTAATTACAGTAAAAAAAATCTTTGCATCTGGTGGCACATTTGTGAGAAGTGTATGAGGATTTGGCACATCTGCAGGCCAGTCTTGCACAACATCATTTACTCCTCTTAGATCATGAACCAATCAATGTTTAGATTTATCTGCCAGTATGGGCGTGTTGCAGACACTTTGTGTCTCAATCTGTGCTTTCACCAATCCTTCTATCGTCTTACTTACCCCTTCTTCAGCTTCTGATTTCAGTGGATATTGTGGATGGTTAGGCAATTTCACAGTTGGTTTTAGTTCAACCTTAACTGGGTTTGCTGATTTTACCGACCAAACATCAGTGTCATGTTTCGACCACAATTGATCAGGGACATGTGTCAACATGTCTTCCATCAGAGTATTCTTGTCCTCTTCAACTTTGGATGAAGTTGGCAGCATTTTTCATGCTGGATCTGTAACCACTTGTGGCTTTGCTATCATGGACACACCAAAGAGGATTAATCATGGTTTCATCCTGTGAACGGTAAATCAGTGGATTTTCTGTTTTCTGCCATTCAATTTCAGTTGCGACGTGCATCATTGGTCTGATATCTTTTGATCTTTTTCGTTTCACCAATAAGGATGATGTGTTGTGTAGATTCAGGTACGTTATACCATTCAGAGATGAATGAGTTTGGTTGTACATTTAAAGCCAATCCTTGTGGACCTATTACAATGCACTGTGCTATTAGCTTGACTTTTAAGTCTTTTATTGCTTCATCCCTGTACTGCAATGAAGGATCATAGTATATTGTACAGTGATAGTCAGTCAAGGGATCAACTGCTTTTGTAATTTGAGCTCAAATAAATTTTTCCCACTTTTCAAACACATCTGTCACTGCCTAACTCCAAGATGGTGCCGCACTTGTGTTTTTTCCGTCAGTCAATCATGTGTACTTATGGATGTACAACTTGTAAGACTAGTGATTTGCTTTTTGCTCTTTTCTGGACTATTTAAAACAACATCTGGAAATCCATTCAGCCATGGCTCCCTTGTTTACATTCAGAAACAGCTGTTAGCACTGTGCAACACAAACGTACTCCCAGTGGAAAGACCGGAGATCCCCACAGAAATAAGGAGAAGGAGAAGGGGATGCAGAGCTGGACCAAAGTGCTGGGACAAGACAGGGTGGTATAAACCATCAATACCATCTCTTATTATAATATATCTCCCTAATAAAATGGAAGAGCTAACCAGACTGCAGAGGGAGTACCAGGATTGTAGCATGATGTGCTTCACAGAGGCGTGGCTGAATGAACTCACGCTGGACTCGCATGTCACTTTGAATGGATTGGAACTGCTGAGAGCTGACAGGAGAGCAATGGAGAGCGGTAAGAGGAAGGGTGGGGGCATAGTGATATTTGTGAACAACAGATGCTGTAACCCAGGGCACATTGCATTCCCAAGCCCTCCTCCTCATCTCTGGAGACTGCAATCATGCTTCTCTGTCTCCAATTCTCCCCACCTTCACCCAGTATGTTTAATGCCACACCAGAAACAATATAACATGCAAACACCAAGGATGCTTACAGTTCTTCACCCTTCCCCCCACTGTGCAGATCTGATCACAACCTGGTTCAATTGCTCCCAGCCTACATACCATTGGTGAATCAACAACTGCCAACCATAAGGTATGTGAGAATATGGTCAGAGAAGTCCAATATGCTACTGAGGGACTGCTTTGACACCACTGACTGGGAAGTGTTGTGCAGTCCCCACAAGGAGGACATCGATAGTTTGACAACCTGCATCACAGACTACATAAACACTGTGCCTACCAGGAAGTTGCAGTGTCTCTCAAATAACAAACCCTGGGTGTCCCCTGAACTGAAAGCCCTATTGAATGAAAAGAAGAGGGTGCAGAGGGAGTTGAAGAGGGAGGAGAAGCGAGGACAGCTACAGGAGGAAGCTGGAGGAGCGCCTTCAGGAGAACAACGCCAGAGAGGTTTGGAGAAGCCTGAAAACCATCTCAGTCCATGGCTTTGACAGTGGCAGGGGCCCTGAATCTGAAGATCGGGAATGGGCAAATGAGCTGAAATCTTAGGAGATATTGTTTTTTGTTGATTCGAGTGATGATCTGATTTATGAACCACAACTAATGGGGTGATGTCCTTACTTGGCCCCACATCATACTGAGTTGACACTGAAAGATTTATCCAGATTTGCTAATTGAACTGTTCTGTGAACACTCAGTGTCTAACTAGTGTCTAAAAGATGCATGATGTTTACCTACTGTCACTGTTTACCTTTTGACCTGTGGGTAAATCAGTGTCACAACAGGACACATTCATGTCTCATAATGCCACATCTACACCATGGTCTGAAAATGCTAATGATTGAGCCAAAACAACATGAGGGATGTCAACCTTCCAAAACAATTTGCTCTGCATCTCAGTCAGACCACCAAAATACAAATCAAATAATGCACAAAGTGGTGGTTGAAAGTTGAAAGACAATTATTGTTGCTGCAATTTGATCAACTGACAAGGAATGACAAGGTATCCATGCACTTCATTGATTTATTTATAACTCCACTTCAAAATCTTGCCAATTACCACAAAGTCATAGTCTGAGAATACAGGGATGATGCTGACTCATATCACTTAAGACAGAAACATTGTATTGACAGGTGTGTGCGTTTCCTAATTATGTCCAATGAATTCAATTGGGCACGGATGGAATTATGTTCAATCAAGTTATAGAAGCGTCTCAAGCATCACTGATAGGAGTAGTATGCACAAGACCTCAATTGCAAGTCACATTACAAAGGATCTGAATTCATATGTAAATTAGATATTTCATTGTTTTATTTCTAATAAATAAATTCATAAAAACCTCAGAATTAAAATTAATTCAGTTCATTTTTTTTCAGAGACTGAAAAAAAAATGGAAAAATTGAAGGACATGTATGCATTGTTTATTCAGTCAGATGTGAGATGTTAGCTAATTCTTTAAGTATCAAAATATCCAGTTGTAAAGCTACTTCCATTAAGCACACTCAGGTCCCTAATTTAGGAATGAATGATGATGATGTATATGGTGTACCATTACGATACATAATATATAAAATACTGGATTTCTTTAACGCCACAGGACAAGAACCAGTCGAATGAACCTGTTCTGTTGATTCATAGGGCCAACATGCCTGATAAAGCATCAGAGGAGAAAGCAAATCTGGCAAAGAAGTTAGCTGAGCAAAGGGCCAAAGGAGTCGAGGGCATCCCTACTACTGCTAAGGTGAGGCACACAAGAGAATTCACTGAGCATGTAAATGTAATGATATATATTTATTCCCTGTCCCATCTTTCAACTATTTCATTTTGAAATCTGCAGCTCAAAATCGATGAGTTTGAGTCTAATGTCAATGAGATCAAAGACCCTTTCCCTCCTGCAGACTTTCCTGGTAAATCCCAATGTCTCCACACTGTATTGTTAATCATTCTATTCTAAACTCTGAAGTAAGAAAGGCATCTGGTAATCCCTTCTTCTTTCTGTTGGCTAGGTGATGATGAGGAGGAGGACCCTGAGATCCCAGAAAGCCCTAGGCCTCGTCCAATGGCAGATCTACAGTTAAAGGAGGAAGCAGTGCCAATGCCAGAAGCAAGCTCATTTTTTATCTTTGGACCTCAGAACAAGTATGATGCTCGTGATTCTTGGTGTCTATAGAAAGGAAAATATAGCAATAATACATAGAATGAAAGTGGGGTGGAGCAATCAATTAAATAAATGTAAAAAAAATATTCAATATTGACACCAAAATTACAGAATACAAGAATATTATCATAGCTATATTAGGTTAATTGACTGCTTCATAGGCCAGCTTGGTCAAACAGCATGTATAATACTTATTAGTAGTATTTTAATATTAGCACTTTCGTAGTGTTACGGTCATAGTTTTCATTTGTCTGTTATTTGCACATTTTCCTGGCTAATATTAGCCTATCAGAAGACAGATGCCTGGAGATGATAGTTGAGTGTGATGGCCCTCTGGCTCTGTCATGGTCTGTACTTGTGTCTTGCCCTGGGGTCTTACTTATATTTCATTTCTCCCTTCGTGTCCTAGCTAGTCCATCTAGAATGGATTTAAGATCAGTCATTCCCATTTCTTCCATCTCTCACACCCTTCCACCACACCTCTTCTTTTTAGCGGTTTGTTTGGGTTGCACTTATCTTTATTTTACATCATACATCACTACACATTCACAAGTCTACACACAGACTCTACACTCCAAGTCTTCTAAATGGCCATTTCATGCGTTTGGTTGATATATCTTAATTATTTATTTATAAAATTAAGTTTTATAAATAAGTCTGCTTGTTTGATTTCCCAGCACAACCATGTGCATTTATCTTCTTTTGTCATGGTCTAAGTGATATGCCATGACAAACGGGGCTTGCCTATTCCAAGTTTATTTTGAAATGACTGGAGCATAGTGCTTATTTCAGATACATTGCTGTTTTTGTTGTTCTATTTTTTCTTGCACGAGTAGGCAGGGAGGACAAATTTGTGAATGGGATTGTATCATAGAAGATGTTTGTATTGACAGGAGATGTTACTATCTGCCTGTTTGGTAGTTGCCTAGCCTAGAAATACAGGCCTTGATTGTCTTTGGTTAGGCAAGCATGTTTTGCTATTGTTGTTTGTGATCAGGGAGAGAAATTTTATTCTCTAGGCCTGGTGCACATTTGTTAATTTAAATTAACTGAAGCCAATTCAAGTTGTTTGCAACACAAGGACACTGGGCCTGGCTCCAGTCACCCAGTTGAGTGAGTGATGCTGTGGGGGGATGACTGGAGTAGTATGAAGCTAGTCAAGCTGAATGGGGTTCTGCATCTTTTCTCTGTTGTAAAAGGGCATTCAGCATGCCTTGTGGCCTGTTACCAACTGGTATGTCCATAAGGCGTTGTGGTAATTAAGCCTTATGGACATACTATAAGTGTTGATTAGACCCCATTCTGACATCACATGTTGAGGGGGTAATGGTGCTATGAGCTGCACAGGAATATCCCTGCACAGGAAGGTATTGTTCTTTACCTTACAGAAGAAGTAGATTTCTAGATGCAATACATAATGTAAATTTTAGCCCTGTTGTAATAAAGGAATTATTAGGGGTCAAAGCAGCAAGGCGCGCTGCTGGATCCCCATTGTGTTTGTACTCATTATTATTATTGTTATAATTTTATTAATTTTTTCTTATTTTTCTCTTTTTAAAAGTGTTTGTTCAGCAAAAGCCGTAAGAGGAAAACTCACTAAAATGGGTAGGTGGGTTTCCAAATTCCAACCACTACAAGGCACAAAAAGCTATACTCAGTGACCTCAAGGTTGCACTGTAGTTTACATTTTTTGCAATTTTCCTAAAAATGGCTTGGCCTAAAGTCAAAATTATTTAGTTTTGTTTTGTTGGTTTGTTTGAATTCCTCTGCATCTTTCCAACAATGGTCTTGTGACAAATGTTTTGATAACTCCTCAGAAATCCTTGGGCCACTCATCCTGAAACGGAGTCAGGATCATCTACGGACTTATGATCTGAAGTTATCAAGGAAATTTTGACGTTTGTCTTAAAGTTCAATTTCACATAATTGCTCATAAATCAAAATTGGCTGAAATAATTAGAACCAAACTCCGTTCCCAGGTTCAAATACTGGGTCTTAGCTTCACAACACAGTCTTGGGATATTTTGCCACTGGGGGGTAAAGCTTATATCTCGTAATCGGCTACAGAGATTCGTACAAAATTGTTTTGGATGATGTAGGAGCATGACTCATTCGGTACAGTTTGGTAATGATTGATAAAAGTGGCTGTGGCTTATTACAACAACAACAACAAAAAATCTACACATTTCACTTTCCAAACAAAAAGCAAAAAAGCAAAATAAAGCATCCATAAATCCTACAGAACTGAAAATGTTTCAAATAATCACAGATAATGACTCCTTAGAATGACAACAGAGTTTAACATTAGCAGCACTGATTAACAATCAATAATACTTAAATCAAGCATAAAGACAGCAAGCATGTGGCATCTTTGACTGTGTGCGTGTCTGTGTGAGAGAGGGAGAGGGAGGAGAGAGAAAGAGAAAAAGAGAGAGAGAGAAAAAGAGAGACAGAGAGCGAGAGAGAGAGAGAGAGCGAGAGAGAGAGAGAGAGAGAGAGAGAGAGAGAGAATTTTTTGAAATTTTAACAATACTTCATTATGAAATTCAAAATGTTACAAAACAACAATAATAAACAATATCATAACCAACAGTCAGTACAATACAGGATTCACAGAATCCAGATCATCTCAGTACACATCAAAGATCAGCTCCTCATCCACAACACAGCAAAGCACATCTTTATAACACCACACACTGACAAACCTGTCAACATCCTTCATCATTCTGTAACAGTTAAAATCAAATTTTAAACGAGCTTTCAACATTCTCACAAATACAAGAACAGCATCATCATCCACAGTTTCTCCATTCTATTTCTTCTGCTCAGATGCATGGCCATCTTTGCCATCCCCAGGATGAAATTAAAAAGATGGTAATCTTGTAATCTCCTGTAATGCAGAATGAACATGTGTTTAAAGAAATCTTCCCCAAACAAACTGAACATTTCTTTCAGCACTGTTAACAGTGGCAGCAGTCGAAAACACTCCATGAAACAATGAAACACCGTCTCTCAAGTGTGCAGAACAGACAGTCGTGGCTAACACCGGAGTTACTGACAGAAACAAAACAATTAACAGCCACAAATCTCATGTAAAATCCTCCACTGCAATTCAGCAGCTCTTTTCACTAATGGTGGTTTATACAGCGTTCTCCATTCAGGTCCAACACTGTCACTCAGGCCCAAGTGAGCGTCCATGGAGTGTCAGTTTTACCATTTAATATGTCCCAGTGTAAAACTTTAACCAACATTTTGTACACTGACTTTCTGTGTATGAGCGATAAAGAAAGCTCTGGGTTCCCATGTTTTAAAAGAGGCCCTATACAGTCTTTAAAATCTGGGGAAATGTTCACAGAAGGGAAACATCGCTCTCATCATACCAAAGCCATCCACTCTGAACTTCAGCATCAGGTTTAACTCTTCAGTATTGTTTTTCAGAATCTTAAAGACCTGCCTCCTGAAGGAAACCACATGCTTCAGGAGTGGAGACTTACGGCCCAGAGGGATCAGTTTTATGGCGGACATCAACTGTCCGTGTCTTCACAGTTCTTTCTTCAGCACATCATTGCTGATGAAGGGAGGGACTTTGGACACTACACATCACTTCACAGTGATGTGTAGTGTAACACAGTTATTAATTTGTCAGTACATTTATCTATTATAAATCAATCTCATTACCTGGGTCATGAATTCTCCACACATTGATCTTAATTCCTGTATCAGAAGTAATATCCACAAACAACGACTTAGCAATAAATGGGAATTTATTCAAAAT
>JAPZEA010000012.1:33529209-33542796 GCA_029783685.1 Heniochus monoceros | reverse complement strand
AGAGAAATGCGTGGTTCGTGTCTTCATTCCTGTGAACCTTTTCCTGTGTTTTTTAGAGAGACACTGAACCAAAACCTTTTTGTTGCTGTGGTCAGCAAGCCTTGGGACCCGTAACATAATGTCAGTGTTATACTGACAGAACCACAAACTGCTTCCTACAAAATGATGATTCAGCTAAGGGTAACTAATAAACCGGCATACAATGTGAGAATCTTTTAGGCTCTGCTTTTAGGCTTTGCGACCTCTCTCTCGACAATACAAAATGACTGTGCCTTGTTTTGAAAAGCTGTGTTAACTTGTAGCAGAGCATATGTGCCCCCTCCAGTGGTTCACCACTTTGACAACTAGATTTTGAGTAATGTCTATGTGGTTCACATCAACTATCCTTTGTGAAGTGCTGTTTCATCTCACGGACAGACCAGTTTGCCTGATGGTCATGCTACACTGTGTTTCCTTTTAATATGGAAAGGTGAAGCTGTTCAGCTGTGAAGATATTGCACTGAGGACAGTGATGTAGCAGGTGTAGCATCACTTCACAATGATTAAACCAATTTATCAAAGAGGTGAATACACCTTAGCAAGGCCTTGTTAATAATGAAATACAATGCAAATAACTAAAATACCTCATTAATGGTCTCTCAATGAAGAGACCCATTAGGCCAACTGCAGCTCCTCCTTTGGAAACTAAATGTCAGGGAATGAACAAATAACAGCTAAGCACATCCGATCAAATGAAAGTAGATTGATGGAATAAGTCACATAGATTAAGTTATTTGTATAATGTTTCTACAGGTTTGTAGAAACAAACCTGTTTTAACTGTAGGTGGCAGTGGTCACTGGCTTCATCAAAACACCTTAATGTAGCATTTGTCTTTGTGGCCTGTGGCAATAATCACATACCTCTAATAAGTGTGTGCGTGTGGGTGTGTTTGCCTCACTAAGGAGGGCAGACCCTGGAGGGTAGCACTTGACTGAGCTCAGAATATTCAGACGGAGGACGTAAAACTATGTAAAGCCAAATAAAGTACCCAGACTGAATCTCTACAATAGCTTATAAATTACATTAAACTGCTGTATTGTATAAGACATTTGCCTTACTGTGAGGTCTTTAATGTGATCAGAGGACATACTGGAAAAGTATGTCCTCTGAAGATAGAGTTGTTTTGTTGAAACCAGTATTCGTGTGACATAATTTTTGATACATGCTTTCTATATAGTTGACTACAAAGGATTTGCCATACCAACTGAGTTACAGTAATTAAGTCTCAGTAAGAAAATAAATAGAGAAACAAGTTCAGTGCACTCCCCATTTATCATATTGTACCTGGCAAACATATGGCCATTAGCATAATCCAGCTCAATGAGAGGTGACATATTTACAAGGCACAATAGTTCTTTTGGATCCATAATCTTCTTTTAAAACCTACATTAAATCATTTCTTGTTTTAGTTGTTGCTGTTTTTGTTGGGCAGTGGAAACATGCAGTAAACACAACACTGACATATCAGCTTTGATAATCGTAGATATGGCGATGCTATTAACAAAGGTACTTTTGAAGACTTCTTTTTATCCATAATAGTACATCCAATCAAGGCCTGAAGGGCTGTTACAGAGTGCTTGTGCTGGGGTTGCGCTGTTACGTGCACAAGTAATGCGGGTTAGAAACTAAACTGTGCTCAAAGTTTAATGACACTGAACTTTGGCCACTGCATGCTGTGACGAATACCTGCATGGACAATAGAAATGAGGCAGCCAGCCAGACACAGACAGCAAAATGGAGGAAAAGCCAGTATTATATGTGTCTGAAATCCCTGGTTATCTTTACCATATGGTGAGGTTGTGGATACAAGTATGCCTATTGTATCAATGAAAGGCTTGTAGTAGACTGCACATAGGCTTCAAGGTATACTATGCATGTGAGGATCTGCAGTCCCTGCCTCCTTTTTGCCCTTTTGTGTCTGATGTTTGTTCCCTGCTCCTTGTGTCTCTTGTTTGTATCTCCCCTGTCTGTCTGGGTGTGCATCATTCATGGGCGTGGCTGGCAGGTGTGGCAGGTCCCAGTGCTGATTGGACGCACCTGGGACACATCAAGTAATCATCTACACATGCTGAGAGTATATAAACCCCGGGAGGACCACCAGTATTCGTCGAGTCGTCTGCGTACCAGTGCGGTAACAAGACTAAGACCTCTGTACTAGTTTACTAGCCTTTTTGTTTGAGAAAAGTTATCCCTTTCTCTAATCCTACCTGTCTGCCTTTGTCTGCTTAGGTGAGTCAGTCGCCCTACTTCGTCTGTGCCCTGCCTGCCAGCTGACGTGGCAAGTCTCTGGTGAGACGCCGTCATTCATTCATCTTGCATTCATCTCCTTCGGCCTCGTGGCAGAGTGGACTAAGGACTTTTGGATTTTCTTTTGGAGCTCCGGGATCTGGACCACGTGGGATGCTCCCTGAACTCTGCTCCTCTCATTCATTATCCTGTCTGGTTTGAACATTATTGTGACTCATTAAAGACGAATTTGATTTTATTTCCTTCAGTCTCCAGTGTTTTCTGTCTGGGTTTGGCATCAGAGTCCTGGGGTTTAACCCCCCCAAACATCATAACAAGACTATGTCGTTTAATGTTTTCTTTTTTTGTCTGCATTAATTGTGCTCATTGTCGTTAACTTTTCCACCTCCAAAATGAACCTCTCATCGTCACTGGTGTCAAAAATCCTCTGACCAGTTGACTTCTGATGCCACTGGCTACGACATGTTGATGCAGTGATGTGACATACGACCGGGAGTGTGCACAGGGCATTTTATTGTGGATTTATTTTGGATTCTCTGTGCCATTCCTGTGTCTGACTTCCTGAAGGCTCGATGGGCTCCATGCAGCTTGACGCAGCTTCTGCCAAAAATAGACGAAGCTCGTATTTTAAGCAGATGGCCACCTCTGAAATCTTCCAGGCATTGTCGAGAGCCACGCCCAGTGGACCCAAGCCATTAGGATAGACCACAAGCATTGCGTTTGATCTATTTTGAATCAATTAATTCCTTATTTATGCATGTGTTTAAGCCTTTATATAATTGAAATGAGTGTGTTATATTAAAATTCATTTGTCACGAATGGGGAAATAGATCTAAACCATTTTTCGATAATGGTATAAACATGTTTATTTCTGCTGAAAAGCTGGGCATTTTAATATGGCCATTTGAGGAACTGTGGTTTTTGGCACTTGCCGCTTATATAACACTAAACAGGACTTGATATCTTCCAGCGTCACAGCCTTTATGTTCGATATTTTTGTAAACTGTCTATGATTTACTGATCCATATTATGAATAGACTGTACTGTATTTCACAGAGTTACATGTTACACATACTGTGCTGTACATACAGAGGAAGCATGAAGGACATAGCTGAAGTAACCACCAGTCTGTTGCAGGCATGTGCTTAAGTTAGCCACATCCATGTTGTGGCCAAGAAGCGCCAAGAACCCAGCCAGAGCGAGGCTGCCAAATTAGCCTTTCAGCCAGAATAACTTTAACAGACATACTTCTCTGCCATTTAAAAGGAAATAGAGACTGACTGAACTTGACAGCATGATATAAATACCCAGAACAGATATTGGCACTTTATCTGCCTCATGGAATTGGAGACTGTGGGCTATAGAGTGATTAAAGTGTTCTAAATTCTAAGTGCATACTAAGAGGATAAAATATTTAGGGGGTGGACAATGTCTTAATTAGCTATGCCGAGAAGGTTTTGTCTTTGGTCCAGTTCGTCTGCCCAACTTAAATGAAACTTAATGGAAAAATCGACCATGGGCCAAGTAGGAACTAATGAGTTTTTGGTGTTTGTTGCACCGTTTTGATGACGCATAACTCCTGAACTGTGAGGCTTACTGAGAATCTACATCAGAAGGAGGCACGACTATCCATCCATTCAGTCCACACTGAGCCTGACCTACGTTCAGCCATCACTGCCCTCAGTACCTGCTGTGTCTATAACAGCTCATAATATAAAACAATGAAAGGAAATGATGATGGTCTCTTTGCAAGATGCAGCCCCATTCACATTTCAAGAACCAGCAGGGCTACTTTTCTGCAGCTGCACTGACAATGCATGAGAGCCCCCGTCCTGCTAGTTGTAAAACAGCCGTTTTCCTTTGAGAGTTCTTTGAACTTACCTCAAACACTGAGGGAATTAAAAAAAACAGCACTGTGGAGGTGAAATCTGGTAATCTGAAATTCTCATTTCCATGTCCAGTCACACAATATATTGAGTTCAAATTAGGTAACCAGCATACAGTACCAGTCAAAAGTCCAGACATGACTTCAATGTTTTTTCTTTATTTGTATTATTTTCTATATTGTACATTTATACTGAAGACATCAAAACTATGAAAGAACGTGGATTTATGTAGTAAACGATAAAGTGTAAACTAAAAAATAGGATTTATACTTGAGATTCTTCAAAGTAGCCAACCTTTGCATTGCTCGCAGCTTTGCAGACTGTTGGCATTATCTTAACCAGCCTTAGGAGGTATGTTACAGGTGTGTCTTGTTAAAAATGAATCTGTGGGGTTTCTTACCTTCTTAATGTTTTTAATGCATCAGTTGTGTTGTGCAGAGGGAGTACTGGTATACAGTAAGTGGCCCTATTCAACTATTGTAGTAATTATGGCAAGAACTGCTCAACCAGGTAAAGAGAAAAGACCACCACCAAGTCTTCCATTACTTTACGATCTGAACGTCAGTCAATCTGGTAAAATTCAAGAACTGAACGTCTCTTCGGTTGCAGTCGCAAAAACCATCAAATGCTCTGCTGGGACTGGCTCTCATGGGGACCACCCCAGGACAGGAAGACCAAGAGTTACCTCTGCTGCACTTACTTTGAATAATCTAAAATATTAAACAGGTTTTGCTTTGTTTACACTTGTATTGTTTTCCACATAATTTCATGTGTGTTCATGGGTTTGATGCCTTCAGCATTAGTCTACAATGTAGCAAATAATTCAAATAAAGAATAAACATTGAATGAGAAGGTGCATTCAAACGTTTGACTGCTGCTGTAAATGCAATGCATGTGCAGTAAATAGTACAATATGTACACCTGCTGTGATATAAGAATGCATTCTACCCAACGAATTACATCCATATTAGATGATTCTGCACCTCATGGCATGATGTTCAGTGCAAACACAGGGAGCTGTGTTCCCTACATGTAGCGAGGCAGATAGTATGGGTGCAGAGGTTCGGGTTGTGAATGGAACAAGTCCAACATTCAGTAGACCGCAATTTACATTGATGTTTTTATTAACCTAACCACAATTTAACCGTACTGTAGTTGCCACATAAACATCCCTTACCCTGTCTGCTTGTTTCTGCCTCTAACTCAATTCAGCAGTTTGAAGCATCCAAGGTAATAATAATAATAATTATACGGTACTGGAATGTGGAATATTCAGATAGTATCGGCACAAATTCTGTTTCATTTCCTCTGAGTTTCAGTCAGACAAGCTACAGCTCCATCTCTTGCATGTCTGTGTGAAACTGTGACAGCCAGAGTCTAATTCAGTACAGCTGTATGGCGTGTGTGTCGATACAAGTGACGTCCAAAATGATAAACACAGATTTCTGCCAATGTCTTTTCCAGTGCCACACAGCACATTAACTAGACACTTTCGACTGGCCTGGAGTACTTAGCCTAATTTACCAGAACTCTCAGAAAAGCCAAGTGCCAGCTGTTAAGTTGCCACTTGATTTATTGTTATATCAATTTTCCCATAAGCAGGGGAGAAAAGGTTTCTGGATAAAGACTTAACTCATTAACAGAAGAGTAGCAGCTGAGGAAACACTTCTTGGATTTACATGTGAACGATTAAAAGGGGACAAAGAATATAAGGAAAGTGTCAAAAATTATATCTGTGGATACATGAATTTCATTTCAGGGCAAAGATGACAGGTGAGGAAATCTCAAGATCCATCAAATAATGTATTGTGAAATCAGGCGTTTTCACAAACTATTACTACGAGCATGACTACTGACAATCCTGTGCAATGTGTAAGACTTCAGAACAGGCTGCATAATGATCAGCCAAATGATTCAAGTAGCTGTACATCAGTGCCTCACAATAAAACATCCCGTACACCATGAGAAAACAGCCCCAGATCCCAGGACCAAGTACCAAACCTGGGTTAACAGCACTTGTAGCACTGCTGGGCCAAAGGACGTTCTCAGAGCTTCCAGTGTGACCGGAGACTCTTGGTGTTTCATATTTTTAGCGATGACAACAGTCTGAAGCTGAGAGTGAGCTACATATTTTTGTTTTGGTGAATTTGATGATATTTGTAACAAAAAATCTTGTGATTGCCTGGTTTTATGTTGAAGAGCAGGATTTCACAGTGAAATTTCAGTGGTGAATATTCATCCTGTATGACATGTAGTGCTGCATTTGATGTGTTGGAGAGGAGCAGGAGAAGCGGAGAAGCGTTTCACCAGTGTTTCCACAGGGGGATTAGTTGTCACATTTTCATATGAGTAGTGTCTCCTCTGTGTTTTAGCTCAGCTGCTCAGCCCGGTGAGGATTAACACTCATGGGATGCAGCGCTTGTGGGCTCTTCTCTGTTGTCGTTCCAGTCACAGCAGAGATTCTGAAAGTTGCAATTCTTTTTAATCGCTTCATATTTTTTGTCTAAACGAGTAAAAAAAAAAAAAAAAGTCTTTTAGTGTTACATATCCAAACATGCCATGACATCTCAGTAATGATCGCTGATTACCAGCGGCCGGTTCATTTTTCCAGGCTACAAGCCGTGCTGCAGTAAAAGCTCCCCATTCTAGATCATTATCGTGCACTAATAGGGCTCATTTTTGTCTGTGTTCAGTCATGGAAAGTGTAAGGATGTGATGGTATGTTTTAGTTTGTTATTTATCTATGGTGGGAACATTTTTATTGACTTTTGAAACTTTGCTATAGAGCGGAGCTATTCAAATTAACTTCCTTAACATACTTTGCACAATCATACAGTCAGGCCAAAACCTAATGAGGCTCGGAATATAGAAAAAGATAGGTAGATAGATAAAAAGTGAAAGGTTGCTTCTTTCTCTTCATCTCTCTCTCTCTCTCTCTCTCTCTCTCTCTCTCTCTCTCTGCCACGGTATCAGGGTCAGCTTCTAATTAGCAAATGAGGAGTGTGTGTCCTTAATTGAGAGAGGTTAGACAAAGAGTCGGCTCTCTTAGAAAGGACAGCGCTGATGTTCTGTATCATTTCTCTCTCTTTATCATTGTAGCCTTAAAAGCAAATAAAACCTGGCAGGTATTGATCACCATCATTGATTAGACCAGCGGTGCTGCACTAAATGCCAATAGAAAAAGAGAGACCTTATAGAGGCTAACAATTAAGCAATGAACTAATGTTTTACTGGACAAACTAATATCTTAATGAACTTATGATGTTAACCTGTGGGGTTTTTTTGATTATACCTCAAAAGTCTGTCTATCATTATATGTTTGACAGAAATACTGTATATTCATTAATAGTCTTAGATGCACTAATTACTTTTGCAGCAGTTAAATTGTACTTTATAATAAAGAACAACCACAATCTGACAACCAAAATCCTTTACTTGTCTGTGAAACTACACAATACTGTGCAGCAGCTTTCCTTTGTAGGGTTCACAGGTAAAAGAAAAGGTGAGCAGGTTTTGTTATTTTTGGACAGAGCCACACTAGTTCATTCCCCCTCCATGTATTTATGCAAAGCTAAGCTAACCAGCTGCTAGCTGTAGCCTTATATTTACTGATATACAGAAACGAAAGCCTCATCGATCTCCTCATCTAATCTGGCAAGTCCTTTAGGGGGAATTTTGTAGAAATCTCTACATTCTTTTTTTTTTTTTTTTTAAGTACTCTTATGTGCTGTTTTTATGATGAAGAATGGTAAATTATTCCGATGAATGACTGCCCTACTGTATACAGTTGTCTTTAATGGAGCCAGGACAGAGTAGTGTCCATTCTCTCATGGAGCACGTCAGACCTGGACATGCTGCTTGTTTTTGAACTATGTAAAGCTTTTGCATAAAACATTCGAGCTACACTGCTCCATGCCACATGGCAATAATCCAGATGTGACAAAAGCAAAGCTTGTGCAACCTGCCTCAATATGCCTGGAGACAGAGGCACAATTTAATGGTAGATATTTGTCATAATGGCAAGATGTTTTCCCATAAAGGGTTATACCCATGAGCTTAGTGTCTCTAACAAAGATCAGCCCCATGAGCACCGCAGAACGTCTTTATCAGATCATTGATCACCCTCTCATGAATCTTTGGCATCAAGGCCTCGGTCTCAATTAGATGTGTGTTATGACCAAACTGTGACCGCACACCAGTTTTATAGATACACAGTAGGTTGTACACTGAACACAACGGTAGCTGCCTTCCAGTTTTTAATTTACAGACATAACCCGACATTGTTAAAAAGACTCTTAGCACACAAGTGCTAAAAATGAGTGATGAGAGTACCTGAGCAGCAGGGGTACAGCGGCTGGAGCGTGAAGTCAGCGCCATGATTGAGCTGTAAGCAGTGGGCGGGCGGGGAGCATTCATTCAGCTCTGTAATCCAGGTCCCTTCTCTCATTACTGGATCAACAATGAAACCACATTCTGAGGGGATCCTCCCAGGTGACCTTGAGTCGCCCATCGCTTCCCCCTCAATTTATATTCATCGGCAATTTCGCCTAAGCCCGACCAGCAGTTACTTCACACTACATCAAAATGGCATGTAGGGGCACAACACCTCATCCCACCACTGTGGAGTACAGAGGGGAGGAGGTGAAACAGAGGCGGAGTGAGAGGATGAAAGAGACAGGAGAGAGAGAGAGAGGTGGAAGGTGAACAGAGACAGTATGAATATTGAATGCTTAATGTAATTTCTTTCATCCGTGTGCATGTGTCCACACTGTGAAAGGGCAGCAGCGGAGAAGATTCACGAGGGGCCCGGCCCCCACTGCTCCTGCAGAGCTCCTGCACCCAAACATTAATAAATGACCCCATGCTGTCAGTAATTACTACTGGATTGACTGTACACTCTCAACCTTTTTTTTCCATTTAAGATTGAAAGTAATGCATGCACCGTTTTACTAGAACATTTCCTCAAGGATTTCTTGTCTGGTCTCCTGTGCAATCACGTAAAAAGTATTTATTGTAGGTGTGGGTAATATTCCAGTTTTGTGTAATATTTACCTCATGATCTGACAGCCTGGAAACTGACTGGTCCAATCAGTCAAAAAAAAAAAACAAAAAAAACCCCACAACACCCCATTAACAAATAAATAAATTCTATAAAAAATAATATGGAAAACATGGTTGTATCAGCGCAAATGTTCAAATTTCCCATCAGTAATTCCAAAATGAAACAATATCCTGTCTGATCCTGCCAGACTGATCCTGTCGCCTCATTGCTGCTTCACTGCCAGTGGAGGGGCAGCACTCCACCTGGCTTTATTACTACTATCATTATTATTATTATTGTTATTTGTAGTAGCACACATACACACATGTACTGTGCCACTGATTAGAAATACATGCACACATAGTTGTAATCATACAGTCACATGCACAGCGTACGTAGACTTACTCACACACATATACCCACACAACAGCATTATACAAAGCAATAGCTATGGTACAGGCACAGTAGGAACTTACAGTTTCCAATCATATTATTCATCTTTTAAACGGGATTGAGTTCCATAGTTTGATTGCCCTGTAAATGAGGTCCACCTGCGCATTTCATGATTTTCATCTCGTCTTTCTTATTCTGAATATCAAAAGCTTGCAATTCTTATGAAGCTTTAATGTGTCCAACCACCGCTGCTATTCTGCTGTTTTCATTACCTTTTTAGAGAGGTGCGTAATTCCATGTCAAATGTCTTTTCATTCCCAGTAATTTGACTTATGCGACCTCCTCAACTGGATCATTAACATATCTTTTTTTTTTTTTTTCTCCGTGTCTGTACTTTCATACTTTTGGCTTTGTTTGCGTTTAACATTAATGTATTTTTCCCCTTAATCACATTAAAGTCATTTGATAAATACTCATGTCCCTGAATTTGTGGATTTGTGTGCTGTTGCTGTGATTAGTGTGTCACCTGCAAACATGCATCCGTTCCAAGATCAGTTGCATAAACATTATGTTGAATGACACTTTGGAATGAGATAACCAGCAAATGCACAGTAGATGTACACAGTATAATGCCATCTACCTCAATGACACTGCAACAAATCCTATCAGTGTGAATCTCATTCGGCTTAGTTTTATTGACATTGTTTCAGAGGGATGTTGATTCAGCTCTGTAGCAATTCTGGAGTTAGCAGTGGTGTTATATTGGTGTACTGGATTGAGAGATGTTTTTTGTAACATTGTGCTGTCTCTGCATGGGGGCAAAGCTTGAGATATGCAGACTGGTGCTGCATTAAGCAGAAGAGAGTTTCAGCTCGGTGTGTTTCCAGACTGAACTAAAGCTGCAACCACCAACCGCTGTCTCACCTGCTGTTTTGTGCTGCAATGCTCCACAGTAAATGGTGTTAATGATTATCATTACGTGACTTATGTTTAGCTTGAGTTAGCCACGACCCCACAGCATTCTTTGAATACTTTCTGTCCAAAGGTCCAACACCAGTGAGGTAAGCATTTTTTGCTCATACCGATTAACTTAAAATATCTCCAAACTAGATTCTCAGCCTTAAAGTACATCTTTACATAATACATCACCCAAAATCTCAGCATATACAGGATGGTGGAGAGGTCTGAACACAAGGCCAGGACTCATTGCTGCCTCTGGAGCTATAAGACTTCAATAAACAATAATACTTTATCTTGAAAGATGTGGTCAAGTTTGATAAGATATGGCAAAGTGACTGTAAGGACACTTTCTAAGCAGCATTACTCTCCCCCAAAAATGTATTGTGCATGTCTGCCAGACAAGGCCCAAAAACCCTTTTAACAATTGCAATTGTACTGGAATGCACAGTGTGGAACACACATATATTTTTGATGCTCTTAGCAAGCTCTCAGAAGTGTGTTCACACAGGCGCACACTTGTCTGAAAACCCCTCTGAAGCCTCAGATGTTTTATGTCACAGGGTTTGCTGGGTATTTGTGGACTGTGAGGTGATAATTATAATTTACACTCTGCAGGCTGCTGCAGAGATGCAAAGATCGGTAGGAGGCGTGATAGCAAATAAAATACAAGGAGAGATAACTGCAGCGTTCATATGGAGCCCTGAGAGAGACAGAAGTGCGTGGAAAAGATGTTACAGAGACACAAAGACACAGAATAAAACAATTTGAATGTGAAAGAACATATGCCATTATATGCTACTTCTCACCCGAGCTTCCTGAGGTGAGTGTGAGGTGAGATACAATGTCAAACAGTGCCGCAGGGATGCCGTGTGGTGTATTGTACCGTGTTAATTTGTAAAAAACATCAATATGTTAATATATCTGTAGCCCCACAAGCTTCAACATCCATTCCATGCCATAATAGGTAAGTGATGAGAGAATTAACTATTGTTAAGCTGTGTTCAGACAGAATCTGAGGCCGGTTTCAGATGTGACTGCCTACAATGCAAATGGGAAGGCATGAATGCGGATGGACATGAACTCTCCTGGGGAGGTGGGAACTGAGTCAAGTTGTAAATGTGTCATGAATCATGCATTATTTCATAAACAGAGGAAAACGGACAGAGACTGGAGACAAGCAGCAGAAAGAACTGGAGTTTCTGGTGAGTTCTGAGATCAGAGCTGCCCCACAAACACACACACACACACACACACACACACACACACATGCACACTCGTCGTTGCCAACTTGGCGACTTTCTCGCTAGATTTAGCAACTTTAAAGAACCATTTAGTGACTTTTTCTCCAAAAAGCAACAAGCCTGACGACTTTTTGGACAGACTTTGGCTACTCTGCCTTGACGAGAGTCGCGAGCACTGCTGTGTGAATGTACAGTCTTACTTCCACCCCCAACCCCCTCCGGGTATGCCTCTCTCTGCATGCGCTCCGTTCATTGAGCCTTTGTGAGCTGTCTAACCCTTTTTTCCTTAACTCCATCTCCTTAGCGAATGAACTGAAAGCGAGGCTCCCAGATAATGTGGAGATACTTCAACACCAGCCTTTGTTCAATGTGGGGGAGACGCTGAAGTACAACAAGAGTCTGGCAGAGATGAGAAAACTCCAAAGCCTCCTGGGACATTGCTCTACCACAACTGACAAAATTATTCATCTGTGGAGGTCTATTCATCTCCTGAAATGGGAGGAGACACCATGACACCACAGCATGCTGGGATGGAGTGGGCAAAACACAGCAGGGTTCAGTAAAGAAGGGATCGAATTTTGATTTTGACCGATCCATTATAACAATCCCGAATGAGCCCTGACACCGATCCTTAGCGTCAGCTAAGAGCATCTCCAATTTGATTTGAATTAGCAGCAGTTTGTCAATTGGTCACGATCAGTGTTGGAAGGAATGCAATACAAAGTAACATGTTACTTTAATTCCACTACTCTTGGCAGTAACTAGAAATGTAATTAATTACTTTTTCGAAAGAATAATGCAATTCCAATCACTGAAATTTAAATGTGCTTGTTACTCGTAATTTTTGTCCTAAGTGAAGATAGTGGACGACTGCAGAGCATAATGTTAGCAGACACATGCAGTCTATTCCCTGGATTTTCTAGTTTATGATGTCATGTCACCCAACAGTGCAGGCAGCGCGAGTTTGCTTTTCACCGTAGTGATTGTAATGTTTCTAATATAAGGTGAGGAAACCTGGGTTCATCAAATGTGGTTATTGTTTAACTACTACAAAACTCAGTTAACATGTCCATCCAGCATCAAGTGGGTTCTCTTCTACCAAATCCTGCTGTCTAACCAAGACAATACAATTGTGGACTTACAGGTAGGAATGCTAGCTGTTGCTGCCCTCTGGTGGTCAGGAGTATTAACCCCAACTCCTATCACTGCACTGATAATGGGTACAATGATAGATAAAATATGTTCACATTAATAACAGAAATGAGGCAGACACTTAAACGTAACGCAAAACTTGCATTCCGTAGTAACTACTTACTTTTATATACAGCAATTGGTGATGTAATTCAATCACTTTGAGAGAAGTAACTAGTAACTATAACTATTTGCAAATTTTCAGTAACTTGCACAACACTGGTCACAGTAGCCTTGGGGAGTTAAAAGACCTGACTTGCAAAAGACTGAATTTCAGTGTGGTGAAAGAAGTAAACATGGCAGAATCAAATGAGTGAATGAAGACAGATAAATGCTGGTAGTCAACTTTATTTGTGTGTGGTTTACATTAACTTTATTACAGGTATTTTAGACATTAGGAGGCTTCATTTACTGTCTAACTTTGACGTATATTCTATTGTCTGAACATTTCTATCTCATGAAGTGAATTCTGTAGCTGATGATAATAAACGACATGTAAGTTGGAAAAAGTTGAATTTGTTTTGCTAAATGATAACTTGGATCACAAGTATTGTTGTCAGCAGCCGTAGAGCAGGTTGATCCTCATGA
>JAPZEA010000012.1:33372992-33384448 GCA_029783685.1 Heniochus monoceros | reverse complement strand
ACATCAATATAGTGATAACTTCCGTTTAGCCAAAAATACACTCTGTCAAAGTGTCATACTGTCCTCCCAAAATACACAAACTATCTCTTTTGTAAGTAGCACAATACACACAAACACTGAAATAGATACCATGGGCATGTACACTGAAACACAAGTGCATGTATTTGCATGACTCATATAATTGTGTGAAGTGAAGACTTTGAATGAATTTAATAAAAGGCAAGTGTATTTTTGGCTAAACGGAAGTTATCACTATATTGATGTATGATTCCAGTGAATAATTTGAAAAACATGCTGTCTTTACTTCGAGACTATTTTTACAGAGGAGTACAGAGGACTGATCGAGAGCTTTGTCACATTGTGCTATGACAATCACCTAAAGCTCAATATCAGCAAAACCAATGAGCTTGTGGTGAACTGCATTATTTCAAATATGGATGTTACAACAAAGAAGATACAAATTGTCAAAGGTGGATGTTTCACAAGCACAGAAGACCTATACAATCATTATAGTTTCAAAGCAGGCACCTAATATTAGTGTCAGTATCCACCAAATGTGAAATATTCTTGCATTCACAAGAACATTTGAACTTTGACCACCAAAATTGAATCAGTTCATCCAAGTGCCAAGTTTGAAGAAACTACCTCAAGGCATTCCTGAGATATTGCGTTCATGACAATGGGACATATGTATAGATGGAGGGATGGAATACCTGAAAAACAATTTGAAGGCAGATGCTCTGTAGAGCAACAACAACTTTCATCGTAATCCCTATATAAGATGATAAGATATGTTGCAAAGCTGATATTTTGACCAGATAACAGCTCTATTAACAGTGTTCTACTGATACAAGACTTTACTGTTGTTAGAAACCTGATGCCCATTGGGGTATTGTATTCTCAACTGGCCAACCCCCAGGCAGTCCAGCTGTCCAAACACAAAGCCCTGTCCCCGAGTTGACACAAGATGAAGAGCATCGAGACAGCCATTGGTGTGAATCGCCCCTACGAGTAGAGGAGGAAGACCATGATGCAGTTAGTTTCTTACAGTTACTTCCATTGGTGCTTACCTTTACAATAAAGTGGATAAAGCAATAGTCTGAAGAGTGCTTGTAATCCTTACATAGGGCGAGACCCACAACCTCAAATACCTTCTGAATGGCATCACACAGTCAGGGAGTTGGGCTTTGAGTTAAGAGTCTGTAGTCCATGGCCTGCAACCCATGACAGACAAACAACTGCTCAGAGGCCCCACTGGTATGGGTGATGGAACTGTCAAGCACATGGATGGGACAGAAGGTGTGAAGGTGCCACTTTCTGATTAATTTCTGCCAAATTATCCAGCTATTAAACTGAGATGTAATGACCTGGTATGAGCTCTTCAAAGGGTGGGCCTTTGGGTTGTGGTATGCTTAAAAGGACAAGTTCACATGTTCACACCACACCTAAAAGTGTTGAAAGTTGTTCTGAATGATCAGTCTTGAAGGCAGAGTGTAAAGCCTGCTGTCACAGAGAGGGGCAGGAGGTAATAATTGTTTACATGGGGATAACAGCACACATTTCCAGACAGTCTCTCCTTTAAACCATTCATGGTGCTGCACTCACTCAAACCATACCTGGCCCTTCACTGAGTGAAAAGTGTGCTTATCACACTGTCAGTTTTGGAAAGTTACAAAACTTTTTGAATACTTGGAAAGTTACAAAACTTTTTGAATACCCCCCCCCCAACCGGAAGTGATGTTGGAAAGCTGTCAATGTGACAGACTTTTAGTCACTGTTTAGTGTCTGACAAGCACTTTGGATGTAGTGGACTGATGCCTTTGCAGTCCCATACCATCTGCAGGTTGCACATGAAAACCAAGTAGGAAGAAGGGAAGACAAAACACTTCACTTAACCATGGTTCCTAACTGGAAAGTGGTCAAAGCCAAATGATTACATGATGCAGCTCTTACTATGATGATATCTTTCAGCACCAGTTGCTGAACTATTGTTCTCGTGTAAGAGGGCGTTGTGCTGAGTCAAGACGACAGGCGTGAAAGCGGCTCGTTTGTAGACATGCTAACAGCTAATGGGGGGTGGGGGGGCTTTTCCAACAACTTAACCAACAACAAAATGCATTAGATGGTGGCGCACATAGAAACAGGAAATTCCGTGTGTTTTTGATAATTGTCAAGTGGCAAGCAGGATAACCCACTACAACACGTTTAGTCATGAAATATAATGCACGATAAAGCAGCAAGTAATTATCCTCTTAATTGTGTTTTTACATATCATTGATTAGCCCTTATATGAAGAAAGCTTTGACAAAGCTAACTTAGAGCAATCCAGAAAATCCACAGTAAGACATGTTTATTTGGAGTGCTTTGAGTTCAAAATTTTATGTAGACACAGTGAAAATTTGCTGAATTGTACAAAACAAACAAACAAACTAAACATATTACCCTACACAAATGCCAATTAAATGGAACACGGTAGTTGCCTGTTCAGCAACAGAAGCCAGACATATCAATGCTGAGTGTACTGTGGATTGTGTAGGCTGTGTGGCTGACACATCTTTTCTTTTTTCTTTTCATTTTCCAGAGGGCTTGAATGCCCAGACCAGGCAGACAGGCAGAGAATGGAAGGGTCAGTATTCTGTTAGTGTTGATGGATATGTCAAGTGAAAAGCATCTGTCTGTTTAACGTGATGCCTTCTGACATGGAAACGAAGGGGAAGCTCTGTGTTTTCCCATCAGACACCACTGGCTACTGCTCTGCTTGACATTGTGTCTGTGTGTATGTGTACACTTGGCTGGCATGTGTGTATGTGGGCTGTTGTGACAGTCATCTAACTTGAGTGTTGGACTTTCAGATAGTGGCACTAATGGCAAAGTGAGTTCACTTTGCTAAGTTCTCACTTCTTTAATACAACAGGTTGGTATAGGATTAGGGTTCAGGTCTAAAGTAGTTAATTTCCCAAAATCTATGTATCACAATATTGAAAAGTAAACAATTACATTGTCACACAAATGAGAAAAATGACAAGCTTAGGGAATGAATGTTGTCAATGCTGTACAAGAATGCAAATGAGTACGCATATAGAGTACATGAGCATGCATGTGTGAATCACACAGTGCCTGGTTGTCTCGTTACCACTAGGGGAATTTATTCACCCATGTCTGTGGACACAAAGAAGTGCCATTTGTTTTCCACCAGGCTTTGAAAACACTCCATCACCACAGAGAGACATCTCTCAGTGGACCCTGCCCACATGCTCTGCTACACAGGCAATCTGTTTAGCAAGACAAGGCATGATGGTGTTTGTGTGTGCATGCGTGCATGCATGCCTTTTGTGTTTTTACACCTACATATATGTCTTCAAAAGAAAGTATACAGTATATGATGCAAGAGGTCAATATTAGATACTTTCTTCTCCAACCAAAACTACTGTTCAGAAAAAAAAATAAATCAAACACGTTTTTTTTTTTTTTTTCAATTCAGTGCAAGGATCAATATGATGCCTGATTTTCAAAACCAATACAAAATCCCTTTTTCAATACCATATTTTGCCATATGTATTGTTAGCCTTTTCCTGTTCAGTTTCCAAACCATAGTCAGAATGCACAGGGAAGATATTTGTTTTCCTTCTGGGCCAAAGTTGATTCTTACTTCAGCTAACCCCCTTCACTTTTCCAGCAGTTGGGAAACAACTCACAAGAACTTCACTTTGGTCTTGAGAAGCTGCAACCTTTATTCACTGACAAATTGTAACCTGCACACGGCATTTACTACTAAACTGACACCTTACTGCGAACCCTTTCTCTGCTCTACTGCTTTCACCATAACTCTCCACCTCAACCAGTCACTCACCATGCACACACACTACACACTGCCATATTCCTTAAAGAAGCTACACTACTATTATAACAGCGTGTTTTATCCTTTATATCATCAGAGAAATCATGCCAAACTTTTCACTACTAACTTTTCATATTCACAATTGGTCAACAGCAGTGCAGGACAGTAACTTTGCATTTAGAAAAAATAAACAATTAACAAAATTATTAAAAGATTCAGACAATATCTGAACAAAGAATAACTTAACTCGAAATTTAGAAATTGTTCATCTGAAAATACTCATTTTTGTAAGCTTAAAACTTGAAGAACCTGACTATTCATCTTCCAAATGAAATGAAAAGAATCCCAGGTATTTAGTTACACTGTACATGGTATGAACCTCTGTGTATTCACTTAGTTTTGAATGTGCTAGAAGTGATGTGTTGCATTTAGAGCATATTGAAAAGACTGTTACAACTGAGTGATTACTTCCTGCAATGATTTTCTCAGGGAAGCTATGATGACAAAATTCACACGTTAAAATAAATACTTGCATACACACAGCGATCAGCTGGTCCCAATAGCAGAGACAAATTTTAGCCATTGTCAGTCCTAAACATTAACATTCCATTCAAACTTTGAAAAGCTTATTTTTGAAATGGAAGGCTTCTGCCTAGACAACCCAGTATATATACAGAGACATTGTCATGGTCTCCTCTCAAGTGTGAAATAGTTTTCTTTAAATTGAATGCTCTTAATTAATGAAGATAACATAATGAGCCTAAAGTGGAATTCAAAAGTTTGTCCTTCAAATCTCCTGAGCAGAGTCAAGCTGCCTCAATAAGTAACAGAAAAGTTTTAACTGTGTGTGAAAAACAACCAAAGAAGGCAGAGGCAGAGAAGACAAAAATAGACTCAGTAGTTAATGAACCTGCTCTATCTTCATAGTTTCACTTTACTTCTTCATGACCAGAAGTGCCTGTCACCCACATTCTTAAATAAACACTCCCAAATATGCAATGCAATTAAAGCAATATGCGATCAAAACTGAGAGAGAACCAACAGTTACATAAATGACCACAGGCCACAGTTGATTCTTGCAGCATTTGGCCATGTCTTGATGAAGTTGATTGCTATTTAAGCCTCTCAGCTTTCCCCATGTTAGACCTCACCTCTCACAGTCGTTACCATCAATCTGTATGGACCAAACTCCTCTCCAATTCTTGTGATCACTCTAAAAGTAATTTACCTAATGGATGAGTGTCATTAAGGAATCACAACAGCCATATTATGAACATAACAAAGCAGGAACTGTAGTTCATTAGAGGAACGAGAATTGTCTTGGGGGCATGAGATAAGGAGCTGAGGTGTGAGAATAAGTCCAACAGTATTTGTTTATTTAATCTATTAAATGAATGTGCTAGTAATCTGGGATGTGTGGTGTGGTGACCTGCGTAGTTCTGAGTGCTCCATCTGGTTTGATTGCTATTTCAGCATAAATCCTACAAGTCAAATTAAACAGAAGAATAATTAAGGAAGTCATGGCCCTAATCAACCTCTACTGGCAACATGAGGAAGGACTTTTCAATATATCGATAGAACCTATGACCAACATTATACTGTGAAACTACCATCTCTGCATTAAGTCCATATTGTACGATTTTGTACCTCATGATTTACGGCCAGTGCCAACTTTCAGTGGCAATGCTGGAAGTACAGTGTGACCTTTACGTAGAGAGATGTAAAGTAAGGCTGTGGTGGTCAAGTTGGTGGATGGGCATGACTTTCATGCTCTGTCTTGTCACAGACTTGCAATTAACCATAGCCTTTTTAATCATAACCACAAAAAGCAGCCAGAGTTGGAATTTCTCTCTATTATTTTTGACGTGAACAACTGAGTGAAACACTGTGAGTGTCTTCCAGGAGAGACTGTTTGAAAGATGTATGCCCCTTCTCTGTGACAGCTGGCTTTTAACTCCACCTTCCTGTTTGGCCCTTGGGTGCAACTATAAACGCTTTGGATTTCCGACATTGTCAGACAGCTCATCCTACAAACCACTTCTTCTCAGTATAACCCAGTCCTTAGCAGTTGGTGAGTTGTAAGGATTAAAATTAACAGGCAACAACATTCCTTGTACTGTAAGGTGCATAATTGTCCATTATTGATTAAATTCATAGGAATATGAGGCAGGCTTGCCATACAGAAATCTAACCTTCCAGCCATTTCCAGTTACACTTACACTAATGGGCGCTAACACCCACTGCCAAGTTACATTGCACAGGAGGTTTTTTTTCAGTTATTTACGCTAGTTTGAATTATACATGATGTACATGCACAAAGCATATTTTTGTTTTGTTTTTTTGCGTTTGGGGGAGCTGAAATATTTGTCACTAGGTTATGATGAAAGAGGACGGTTCACTTAATGACAAATTACATTTTTTTTTTTTTTAATGATGTGACAACAACCCCCAACTTCCTCCCTTCACGAACTGATCACCTGACTACTTCTTTTCTTCCTGTCATTATTCCTACAGCCACTAGAGGGCTTTGTTGCTTCAATATAGATATATGTCATTTTTGGGTGGTTGTTGAAATTACAGCTTAAGTTATTTTTTTCTTGAGAAGCTCTAATAGGGATGATGCAAGTTTTCTGAGCACTGTGGAAACGCTGCATGTAAATATATCTATCACCCATGAACATTATTGGATGGATGGCTACTTCTATTTATGTCAAAGTGGCTGCAATGTAATGCAGTTGACAGTGCAGATTGATTTGAAAAGACAGTCGTACTGTCTTTGTGTTCAACTATTTACTGTAAAAGATGTATCTGGAGCGAGTTTCAGGTCTTTGCTAGTTAATTTACCTACTGTCGTGATGCAAAATGTATGAAAAGCCTATTTAATATTCTTAAAAAAACAAGGATCTCAAATTCTGTTTGTGTATGTTGGCCAATTCATTTGGAAATAAAATGATGCAATAGACAGTTTATTTCATGTTTTAATTCCTGCCATTGAAGCCTTAGAACAGTCCTGGTTTTTGCAAAGGATCTGCAATGACCTAATGAACAGCAGAGTGTCGAGCAGAATCAGTGTGCGTGCCTTTTTCTGTGAGGAAGATTTTCATTATTATAGGATAATAATACATTCAATTCTGTGGGATTTTAACGGGCCTTATATTCATATTATTATACATTTGAGAAAAATGCTTAAAATTGTGGTGTGGCATTAAAAAAATATAGAGTACTGTAAATGTAATAAGGGGACTGAATAATTTTGCGGGATGGCCACATTTGGCCAACTTGCCTCAATGCAGTGACCCCTGATGCAGTGCATTTGTTTCAAGTTGGTCTGTAGTAAATGGGCTAAAAACTTTATAAAAACACTGTGGACACTAAAAAAAAGGGAATTACACAACAGCTCCAACAACATGCCAGAGTTCATCTAGACAGCAGCTATACCAACATGACGAGTTCACACATGAAGCCTTCTAGTCACTCTAAGCTCCACGTAGATCATCTGCTGTCTTCTCTTCTCCACCTGCCAAGTGGATGACAGCTCTCACTGGACCCACTTTAACAGGGCCTCAGGGCCCAAAGGGAAAAACAAGGGATTCCAACAGATTGCTAGTGAACCCCATGGGAAACAGCATCAGTCTGCTTTCTTATCCCCACAGTATCCACCAGCCTCAGTCTGTAACTCTATCTGGAACATGACATTCCAACAAAGTTACAAGTCAAGATAAGTCTCAAGTCCAATGGGACAGGAGGGTTGGGGGCGTTATGATTAAGTTTCTGCTTTGTTATCACCTTGAAAAGGGTTGAATAAAAAATAAAGTACACACATACACACACACACACACTCACACACACACACACACACACACACACACATAGAGTGAGGGAGAGAGAGAGAGAGAGAGAGAGAGAGAGAGAGAGAGAGAGAAAGAGAGAGAGGGAGAGAGAGAGAGAAGAGAGAGAGAGAGAGAAAGAAAAAAAAAACAGTTTTCCCAGGAGTAATCAATTAATTGTGGGAAAGTTGCCGCAATTACTGATCAAAGGAACTGAACTGCAGTCCTTAAGCTTTGAAGAATTTTAATAATAAGTCACCTATATGCCCAACAGTCTCGCCTGTTTATCCTTGTAATTTAAGCCTTTACGAGACACTAAGATTGTCACCTCCCTCACTCAGCTCCCTGGAGAAAAAGTAAATATGGAGGACAGACATGGAGAAGAAATTACAGTGTAGAATGGTCACATTAAGTTACTAAACTGCAGCATTCTATTTCGTCACTGCCATTTCCTCAAGTTGAAGAATTTTATAAATAATTCTTGTTTTTACTACTGCATAGGCCAGTAAAGTCATAGCCAGTAATATTCTCATTAGATTTTCAGTTTTATCACCACTTTCATTTGCCAAGAGCACAAGGCACATATGATGCAGGTTATATGGTCAGTTCAAAAGAGAGAGAGCAGAAAATAATGCTGTCAACTCTCCAGCTGACCTTGTCACTTTCCTTCCAGAGCTGAACTCATGCTTAACCCTCAGGTGATGCCACATCTCCCCATGCTCGGCTAAACCATACTCCAGCTAATTATGGATGTCACAAACTGACGCCTGCACGAAGGGACAGCCATTATGCTAGAAAGCAAGCCGCCAATGCAGCAAAAACATACCGCAGCAGTGTTGAGATAGGACATGTGTTCCCAAACAAGGCTCTGTACTGTAGACTTCACACAACTGATGCCACAGCAGAAGATAGATTTCCCACCAATCATATCTAACAGGCAAGTAGCACGGCAGATGTTTGATACTTGTGATGGAAATTCTATTATGAGAAATGACACATACCAGTACATGAGAAATGCACTGTTGACCTTATGGGAATTATAATGATTGCTGTGGTTTATAAAGTGGTCATATTTCTCCAAACATAGAAGCCATAACTGATCAGATATGGCAAGAACAACTCAGTCAGTTCTTGTGAAGCATTTTTGTATTCCTGAAAGAGAGTACTTCAAAGCATATACTATAAAGTATGTGGACACCCATACATCATTGATAGTTGAACATTTTGCTCCCAAACCACGGTTATTAATCAGCTATAATACAGACTGAAGTACAGACTGTACTTTCACATTTTTTGTATGCCTGCCCACACGGACTGAGGGAGCAAAAACGATGTGATAGTATAGTGCCAGAATCAGACATTAGGGTCTGCTTATAGCCAGAATACTTCATACTTCTACTTCTAATACTTCAGAAGATTTACAGCATATGGAGGAGGAGGAGGCCGTTACAGACAAAAGTCAAAAACTGCCAGCCAGTGAGGACAGCAGCGCAGAGCTGCTGCATGCTGAGGACAACTGGTGGTGCAGTTGTGGTAAATGTACACCAGTGGAAGCAGAAATTGAGTTGCTGTGCTTCAGCAAATTTCACCAAGGCCAGTTTCTTTTTGATGAAGTTGTTGTGTAATGTTACACAAAAACTTTGGGTGACATATTGACAGGGGAGTGCCTGAGACTTATATTTAAGGATCCTGAAAAGAAAGTGGAAAAAACAACCGAAGCTAGTGGGGTTAAATACCTCTTGAACCCCTAACTTAAGGCCCCACAACTCCAACTATGATAACAATAGCTGTTGATATGACCCCGCCACCTGGGACAGCACCAGGCCCCAGCCACAATGAAAACATCAGGCTTCACCCACAGCTGTGGATCTGAGCCCACCCCTGTGGTGGCAGCAGACTCTGCAGCAAGGCAGTGATAGTGCAGTCCATCTGTTCACAGTTCATGTCTTCCTAACAGTTCACGGCCACACGTCACCAGACCAGTTTGCAGCACAGATGCATCCTCAGCTTTTCATTCCCAGTCTTTCTGTCAGAACGACTTAGTGCAAATCTGTTTGACATCTTCTACATCTTGCTACTCTGGCATCAACAAACTGGACTACACAGACATGGGCACAGAGTGTTGCAGCCCCACTCTGTGACATTTTTGGAACCTTATATAATGTAGCATTTGAGATTTTCAGAATTGCCTTTAAGTCACTCACAATGCTGATTTTGTCATAAAAATGAAACATTTAAGGTCGAAAATCCTCAAAATCTCCTCTATTGTAATAAAAATATCTTCTCTGTTGTACATTGAAGTAGAATTTGAACCATTTCAGAGAGTGTGTCTTCATTCCTAAACTCAAATATAATGACATGAAATGATTGCTGCTCATCCAGTTACTCACCATTGTGTAATTCATGTAGTGAAGACACACTTTAAGAAAATATGAATTATGGCAGTAACTAAGCATTATTTTAATTTTCATTTAATCTGTCAGTCATTTGTTTTAAAAACCATTTTGGCCATAAATAATAATAATAATAATAATAATAATAATAATAATAATGACCAACTCAATATATAAATCTCCAGATATTTAACTTGCTAATTTACTGATCATTTACTGGAAGCTTTTACCTGCATTTATTTTATTTTCATGGGTTACAGGTACTCACATTTGACACTTGAATAAAATCATTAATTCACAACTTTAAAAATGGTGGTCAAACACTAATTAGAATGAGCATAGAAACTGTGTATAATCCTACCATTTAAACTGCAACATGAGCTAATGTTCACATCACATTTCAAACACTTAATAGAATTACAGAAGAGAAGCAAAGTGACATCTCCGGGCTATAGTTTAGTGGAATCCTGAAGAATGGTGCTAATGGGGAAAAAAAAATGCACACATTGCATTAATACACTTAAAAAAAGCTGTGTCTCCATTTTGTGAGCCACCTTCATCATGCATCAGTGTAATGTATGATTTTAATGTGATAATAGCATTGTTCAAGTTATTCTAATGGCACAACTTTTTGTATGTAGGATTATGAGACAATCCTGGTGAATTTAGTGCAGTCAATGTTTTACAACCAGACCATTCACTCTAGTGTCTACAGGACTGTCTGTCATATTGATACTACCTCTTGTGGTTACCAAAGTACAAAGAGGCTTAAAAGAAAAGAAAAGAAAACAAAAGAAGACAAACAAACAAACAAAAAAAACAAAACAAAACAAAACAAAAAAACACGAGTGACTGAGGCAGTGATTAATCACAAATCCTGATTTCTCCACTTATCTTACACATTACATTGCTGAGTCCTGATAAATGACATGACTTGAGCACTTGGAAACACCCTCTCATTCAACGCATCCTCATAACTAAATTAGTAAATAGGTCAATTGTCACTAACTCCCAAAATGACACATGACTGCTCCCAAAACCATATATAAGTATATGGCCATTGGTAGGTACCAACAACAAGTGTACTGGACCATCATCGTAATGGACCTTCATCGTCATTTGGTTAACGTTGTAAAATTGTCACCGTTTGCTGGATTTAGGATGTTGTACCAGACCTTGGCTGTCACGTGGTTAAAGTTGTGAAATGGTCTCAGTTTGCTTAGGTTTAGGAAGAGATCATGGTTTGGGATAAAAAATGTTACTGTTAAGTACGTTACTTAACTCAAATAACTTGACTTTAGCACTTAGAACCACCCTCTTGTTCAACACATCCTCAAAAAAGAAAAAAGAAAAGAAAAAAAAAGAGGTACTCAACCCACCCAGAAAACTCCCAATTTC
>JAPZEA010000012.1:32992074-33004654 GCA_029783685.1 Heniochus monoceros | reverse complement strand
ATAGCTCACCTTGCCTCAAAAAAAAAAAAAATAACCAAAGGAGCTTGATGAGGGCATGAAGTAGCGTTGGATCATGGGAGTTGTTGTCTTCATTATTAAATGATCACCACTGCCGTTTTATTTTTAGGTTAGGATTCCTTCAGTGGTCAAGGTTTTTAACTGGAGCAGAGGTCTCCTCCTCCTCTCCAAAACAAACGGACCTGACCCGAAAAAAAAAAGAAAAAAACGGAATAAAGTAGTTTCACGTTAAAAATCAGTGTCTTTATGAGACAGGGACGGGACATCTGGAAAGGGGACTGTGAGCTGATGCCGAGTTAGCTGCCACTAGCTGTAACTCAACTTGTTTCTCTGATAAAAATAAATAAAAAGATCCAAATGTCTTAAAATGTGTTAAAAGCTGTTGCTACGATCTAAAAAGAAACAGTGACATGACTTGAAAGCAAGAAAGCAGTCGCCTGGAAATATTGTAATGTCCAGCCGTGCAGTGTATGGAAAACTCTACAATTCTGAGGTCACAGGGTAACCTATTAAGCTATTATTTCTAAGGAAATTTCTGGATGTCTCACTTCAATGGACATAGGCGATACTGCTATCACTGGACACTAAATGGACTGTAAATGTATGGTAAATGGACTGTATGACTTTATATAGCATACATATGCACCAATTCAGACACAAATTCATACACTGGTGGCAGGATGTCATTTCAGGTACAGTTTCTTCAATTTTTAACACAAATTGCATCAAATGTGTACGGAGGCTACCGGCCTCCAGTCTTGGTGATAAGCTAGGCTAAACACACCCTGGACCTGTCCCTCTACTCAAAATACAGTTTATCATTACATTCTTTTGGCACAACCTTCACCTTGGCTAAAACTCAGTCTTTATTCTGAGGGTGTTTTTTAGTCCAGTTAAACTGAAGTCTGTTTTTTTTCCCCCTTGGTGTAATTTATTGCAGTCCGGTGTGGAGCAAAACAATCGCGCTGAGACCCTTTAGAGGAGGTGGTCTTGGTCTAGTCCCAAAGCAATTCTGGAAGGGCTCATAATGCTGCATTTTGGCTCACTTGTTTTTTTTCTGTGTGAAAAGAAACTGATGATGAGGAGGAGGAGGAGGGGATGGGGGAGGTTGTGTTCATTTTTCTTTCATGTACCGGAGGTTCTGCAAAGACAAAAGTTCCAGGCGTTTTCACACCTTCATTTCACCCCGAAAGCTTGGTCAACATCTGAAACCACCTGCTCATAGAAGAGAACATGACCAAAATGTCTTCACTGTGAAGGTCTGAAGCTGAGTGGATCTCACAAGGATACAGGTAAAAGAACAGTCTCGTTCTCTGCCTTTCTCTGTCTCCCTATTGGCTCTGTTGCTCTTGATTTCTTGGAACTTTTGCCTCCCTTTTGTCTTCGCAGAACCTCTGGTACATGAAAGAAAAATGAACACAACCTCCCCCACCTCCTCCTCATCATCATCATCGTCCTCCTCCTCGCCTTTGCTTTCCTTGTTCTCCTTCTGGGAGTAAAAGGGAAAGAAAGAGAAAGTAGGAGATGTGTGGAGAGAGATGGGGATGGTGTTGGTGGGGTTGGTGTATAGATTAGGGAGAGAGAAGAGCTAGAGGTAGATGGAGAAATGAGAGATGTGGTGAAAGGAAGGATGGCAAAGAAGGCAGGAGAAATAGCCAGGGGCTCTCTTTCCCTCTCTCTCATTCTGTCTCTCTGCACATGCCGAGCAGAAGCAGCGCTGGATGCTAATTACTTAATAGATTGCAGATATGTGCAGGGGGGTGGGGGTTAGGGGTAGCATGGCTAATTAGGTTAGCGCCCTGCTAAAATGAAATGTCTTAATGCTGGTACTACTTACGGTATTTCCAACCCAGCAACACCCCCCACCCCACCATACCCCAACCCTCCACACCCCACCCTCTTCTCCCTCCTGTGAGGCCAGTCTAGCTTGATCCTAACCAAGCCAACCTGAGTGATGGGTAGTAGCCGAAGGACGGAGCGGGGCCGACTGGAAAATGTAGCTGACGTCCTGGACAGATAGCGGGAGGGATGAGCCGGCCTCAGACGGCCCTAATTATCCCACTGACCTTTCCAGCAGACTCAGAGCGGAAGGAGGAGAGAAGGAGGAATGTGAGCGGCTCTCCATGTGACTCTGATCGCATAGGGGCTCACTGCTGAAGTGTCAAATACCAAACAGCTTAAATGAGACTGTCATCATAAGAAATTCAACAGCGTTAGTTGTTTATTCAACAGCTCAAATGACCTATGTTTACATTTACCGTACAAGGACCTCTACGGGCTCTTGTCTGTCAGGAGCAAAGGGCACTGATCTTTCTCCGACCAACTGTCAGTGTTGGCTTCTTAGTGAAACCCGTGTAGCACAGCAGCTTCAGTGCTCCATCTGCGTCTCCTGCCACGGTACTGAGAGTAGGTCACCCGTGTTTTAGCAGCGCTTAGAGCCTAATACACAATCACCATAGTTAAGAGCATAACATGAAAGAAAGCAGACTTGAAACGTACACTTCAGGTCATACAGGGCAAGTGAAACAAACGAAAGCTGTATTGATTAAAGCAGAAGCGCATCTTTTCCATCAGAAGCGCGTGAGTCGGAAGACTGAAAAATGCAGCTGAAACACCTCTATGTAGACAAGCCATAACCTTAATCAAGTACTTTTAGACTCACTAGTGGATTAGCTTTAGCAAAAGCAATGTCAGTCAGTTGGTCTGCCACTGCTAGCGTGCTAACATTAAGCATTGTCATTGTGAGCGTGTTAATTTGTTGATGTAAGCATTTAGCTCAAAGAATCATCGTGCTAAGCATTGCCTCACAAAGCTACTCGTGGGGCTGTAAACCCTTGTTTCAACCATGATCACGATCGTTTCCTATCCTTATGATTTCTTTTTTGACTGATCGTTTGTTTTTGTCACAGACATTTGTGAGGGGTTTTAAGTTGCTGGCAAACAATGTCATCCTGCTGACAGGGAAATCTGTTTTTAACACACATATGGGTTTTGTCCAAGGTAGTGAATTAAGACATATTTTGCGGTTTCATTTCAGGGGCTTTTTGGCTTCGATCCAACTCATTCACATTTGCTTCTTTACAAAAAAGAAAAAAAGGTTTTTTGTACTCCGTCCATCATCAAGATTCAAGCAGACCTTGGACTTTAAATGGCTTTAAATGTCACAATCGTGTTGGCGCTTTGTTTAGGTTCTTTCTTATCATTATCACTATGTTGACAGAAGGTTTCACAACTTGTTGTCAAAACTTAAAATTGTCTAATCATTTATCAAGCAAAAATCTGGTTCCAGCTTTTCAAATGTGAGGATTTGCTGGTTTTCCTTATTTTATATGATTGTCAGTTGAATTGAGTTTCTGACTGTTTCTAGACATTGCAGTGAGCTCTCAGAACTTTTTATGGGTACATGTCACAACTGTGGGCATTTTATACCAGACCAGTTATTCAGAAAATAACCAATGGATTAGTTGATAATGAAAAAAATCTGGTCTAATCAACTCTATTCTTTGAGTATACATATATATATATATATGTGTGTGTGTGTGTGTGTGTGTGTGTGTGTATATCCAAAGATACGTCAAATGTGTCCACATTCATTTTTACCTTACCAAATAAAGTGTGTTAGATAATCTGGGTAAACTGCCGACTTGTTTCCAACCTCATGTTTGCCCCATTGGACTGCCACGATACTTGATCTCATCAATTACTTTGGTGAGTACAATGTAATCATAATCAATACAATGGAAAACAAACTGCTGGAGATACAATTTTAAGACATATGTTGTAATAAACAGGAATTATCCGTTTCTCCTCCCATATCCCGTAGCCTGCCTTATTTCAGTGAGTGATTCAAGATTTCTAGCTAGAGCCCCTAAAATTAAACATAATGCCTACATTTACAAAATTATCTGCATTACTTTTTGGCCTTCAAATGCCGCTCAAAAAGAAGATTTCCGCACAATAAGTCTGCAATAAAAGAGTTACTGTTTAAGTAGGCCTGCCATTTGCCAAGTCCACAGCAAAACTGAAACACGTTACACATTACGTTTTTGTTGTTTTTTTGTTTTTTTGTTTTTTTAATATATATAATTAGATTAGAATTTCCGAAAGTACAATTTTAATATCCCTGTCTCACTGGAAATACAGAGCAAAGTGTTGATATTGAGGATGAGCTGGTGAGCGATCAAATTTTAGTAAAACATTTTAGCCAAAAAACCCTCCAACAAACAGACAGACAAAAAACCCATTATTATAGTTGATTTATGTTTAGCCAGCATTAAAATTAGATGTGCTATTTCGGCAAAGGTAAAAGAATGTGACAAAAAAATGAGAGAATGTGAAGTAAAGGTGTACGAAACTGGGAATAGTGAATCTAAGGGAAATGACGCACGCACAGACGAATAAATGACTGTAAGAGACACATGAAAAGCAAAGAGAAACATGGAAAACAGAGAGAATGTAATTACAATGGAGGCCGGAAAATAGAAAACAGAGTGAATGTAAAGCAAAGGGATCATGAAACATGGAAAATAAAATAGATTCGAAAAGGTCAAATGTGTTTTTCTTGGCAACAACTGGAGACATTTAAACCCTGTGTTCAGTTCATAATACTGTTTCTGCTACTGGTCTTATCCATCTTCTGTTTCAGATTGCCATTTTTCAGCCTTGATAAAATGCACTAAGAAAATGTTTAAAATCTGCACATCTGCAAAAAAGTCTGTCATGAGCTAAATTATTAAATATCATGAATACAAATGCATCGCACTGTAAAATAATATTTTGAAAGACTTCGTGATAGCTTGATGAATTTATCTTTTTGTGAAATTCACAGCTATTATTTCTTTTTTCCATTGCCTAACATAGAGCCTGCAGATGCCTCACATTAAATGTTTGCCTTCAGTATTTTGTGTTCACAAATTCGCAATGTGCATCAAATCGAGTAGACTGAATTGCTGCCAGGTGTAGCTGTGTTAGGTGACATTTTTCTGGCTTTCACTGTCGCAGGTGCACCCATACAGACACAGCTGAGTTATGTAAAGCTTTTTCATGTATAAGTTTACATGCACATTATTAATACCTTTTGAATGGTTACTGCTGTTTTCCAGTTTTATCACGCACCATAGACTTATGTTTTAACAGAAACTCTTCTGTGGTTTAGAGATGGTCTCTTTAACCCCAACCAACTGAATAATCTCTATTATTACCTCTTATTGTCTCTGTCTGATGCCAAAGTATGAGAGTGATATGCTCATCATGTTGTGTGTGTGTGTGACATTTTTTTCATCGCCAACCTTACACTAATTACACACAGCACCTGTGGTAATGACCTCACTAAAGAGAAGCTTAAGTGGAGGAAAGGCTAAGGAGATGTAACTGAATCACGGATGCTGAGTGCGGATTTATTTGTATGTACATAGAAATGTGAGTATGTGTGTGCATGCGTACATGTGTGTCAGTTCTTTGCGGCTGTGGCTCAGGAGCGGGCGTCCTTTTATCAGAAGGTCAGTGGTTCAGTCCCTGGCCTTGGCAGTCTACACGTTGGAGTATCCTTGGGCAAGATACTGAACCCCACATTGCTCTCGGTGCTGTACTTTGGTGTATGAGTGTGTTAATACTTGTAATGAGCAGCTGCCATTGTGTGAATGGGTGAACGCAGGCTCGTGTTGTAAAAGCGCTATGAGTGGTCATCAGACTTTAGCAGCGCTACATAAATGTAGTCCATTCACAATTTACTATCGCACTCACCAAAGCGAGTTAAACTTTGATCTTTTACTTTACGTTGTTACTGTATGGAAGTGAGGCGCGATCAAGCAAAAATGACCACAAATATATTTAGAAGCCTTACCTAACACAGAATACTCACATCAGAAAGCATTCAGGACTCTGAGCTGACAAACTATTATAACCTATATCCTCTGTTATTGTTCAACGTCTGTATGTCTCAGGACGCTAAGTGGATACAATCGGGTTTTAAAGTTTGGGGAACATGCAGATTTAGCTGCAGCTTAATTTATTCCTTGTGGCTGAGGTCTCTAATCGCTGAAAAGAGAACATCCTGTCACACAGACCATATCTGGAAGAGGTCCAAGACCATAAATAAAATGCCTGTTACCTGTAGATATAGACACAGAATGAGGTTACATGGGTGACATAGAAGGCAATGGACCCCTGAGCAGAGATGTATAAAAGCAAAAAACCCTGACTGTAAATCGGGGGTGTGGTTTGGAAACTAAACTTAATTATTTGAAGATGAAAAGAGGCTGTCCTCATTCTTTTCCTAATTCCAGACATGACAGATCCATACTGATGCTCATTTCCATATGTAATATACAAAATAGTTTTGGGCACTTTCCAAAATATTGCAAGAAACCATCAAAAAGTATTAGACTGGACTCAGTAGCTACTCATTATTTAAAGCTGAATAGACTCCATATTTAAAGCTCCACTACTGAATATCATACTGACAATGGATCAACTCACTAAATGTAATGTTAAAGGTGTCAGTAGTAGTGATGAACTTGCAGAGAATGAGACCCAACTTTATAGTTCCCTCCAGCTCTCAGGAGCATTTCAGCTTATTTTAGCTCATTATTTTGGTGATTTTGGCCCACGACTTTTGTATTATGGTTCAGTCTCACTGCTCTCATAAGTCAGCAGCAGCAAGCAGCTGTTTTCAGTGGAAATGCTCTAAAAAAAAAACATTTTGCACGACCTACCCAGCACCAAACAACAGCTCGTTTGGGATCAAGAGCAAATAAATGTGATTGTGGCATCTCTTTTCCTCCCTGTTGGCTCAGGGCCCTTGAGCCTGTTAGGCTTCATTGGATATGTTTTTAGATTTTCCAGTATACCATACCGAAGTGTCAATAGTATTATCACAAGACAAACAGAATTTCAGCAAGCATACCAAAAGAAAACCCTTTAAAAAGTCATCTGTAAGATCAGTCCATTTGAAGTGGACCTTGAAATAACAGATATGAATCTCACACTAAGCAGAAAGGGCAGTGATTCCTTATTTCATATCAGCTGAATGCTCAGTCATGCCAATCGAAGCATCAATGTCACTCTCATTTCCTATCGATAAACACCCCCAGTGGACTGTGGCTGTGATTTGATTAAGCCAACCCTCTATTTAATTACACTCACTTAAAATTTGATTACAGTCACCTCTAATTTAATTAAGATCTCTTATTATTTGGATGCAGTGCCCTCTTTCTTTTTTCCTTCATGGTATGAATGTATTCTTATGAGCATCCTTCTCTCCACCTTCGTAGCCTCCAGCTCTTTTTTCTTTTCTTATTTTCTCAAATCAGTTTCCTCCAATTAGCAGAGGAAAGGACACACTCCATTAAATGAGTCCATTTTTGATCTTATAGTCGCAACCTGCTTACCACCTCCCACCTTAAAACACCCCCATTTTGTTGTTGTTGCATAAGAGAACAAACTGTCAGTTGTGTAACTGTCCTTTGTTAGGGTAAGAGGAGGTTACATTAATGTATGTAGATGCTACAATGTTATGTTTTTTTTTTTTTTTCTTTTTCCTGTTTTTGGATTCACCTCTTTTAATTACCCAGAATATGCTGGAAGCACTGTGTGTGCGTGTGTGTGTGTGTGAGCGAGAGAGAGAGAGAGAGAGAGAGAGAGAGAGAGAGAATGTGGGTGTTCCATGTGTACAATAGAGAATTTTGTTCTTAAAAAATGTGGCTGTTACAGTGATCATCTTGGTTTCAGGGGTTGTTTGCAAGGCTCTGGTGAATACTGGGACAGATGCATTGTGGGTGGGTGGCAACAGGGAGAAGGGAGCTGGGGGTCCTTGAGATAGAGCCCCGGGGCCCCTGGAGATGAGAGGCGGGGAACCCTGTGCTGCTAATTAATGTAAACCTAACCAGGAGAAACCACGAAAAGCTCTCCTCCATCGAGCACGATGGAGTTACAGCTAGTCAGATGTATGTGTGCGTGTGTGTGCGCGTGTGTGTGTGTGTGTTCTGAACACTGTATGTGTGCTTCAGAGAATAAATTACAGCTTCTCCTTGAGGGTCTGAAGGGGACTGCATGAATTTCACAGCTGAACAATCATCAGTTCCTCCTCAACACACATCCACACATTTACTCACACATACACACACACACACACACACACACACACACACACACACTTATACACACACCAAAAGCCCACTGCCATGCTTCTTGATGCGCCAGAAATGGTAAAGACTTGAACAATGCAAGAGAAGTTTTAGTTGTTTCATAATATCACAAACTAATGTGGTTGATGTGTTCTGTTTTTTTCTTCTTTTTTCAGCTTAACTTAAATCCACCTACGGTATGCACTTCAGTCTAGCACCTTATGCAACATTATAATTCCAGTGTAGATTGTTGTGTAAGGTATGTGTGTCTGTGTCATGCAGAAAGAGAAAGAAGAGACTGTGAATAAGTATAGAAATCTCTCTTGTGCTCTCATAGTTGGCCGTGTGTGTATTTAGGTGTGCATGCAAGTACAACCAACATTTTGGGAAATATGCTTGTTGTCTGTCATACCCAGAGTCACGCTGATCTGGGTTTCACTGCTGTATATCCACAGCGGGCACGGGTCTACAGCAGGATGTGTTTTGCCTAGCTTAGTACAAACAGTGGAAATAGGTGGAAAGTGCTAGTCCAACAAGTTAGATGCAGGGAGGAGTTAGCAAAAAAAAGAACAATAGGGAATAGTAGAAGAACAGAGAAGAAGAATAAAGGGAGTCTAATACATGATTTGATGGAAACAAAAAATGAGAATGTTTGCTGTCTTACTACACTAAAAATTATCATCAGTAATGGCATGTTAAGTTTTTGGTTGAATTCCTCCCTTTTTTTTTCTTTGCCCAGTCAACATGCACAGCAGCATTTACATGATTTAGCATCCCATACCGCGTCCTTACAGCATGAGCTGCAAGATGGTGTAATGTGCAGCACCCACAGGCAACATCTGCACTCTTAGAAATGACTTCTGTCTGCATTAGAGCTTCTCATACATTTTCATGCCACAGCCACCCTTTTCCACTGATTGATATGAGTCTGGGGACCTATATGGAAAGATTTTAACTGTGCTCATTTTAATTACAGAGCTGTCTATGGGGCGAGACCAAAGCTAATTCATTGTACCAGGATAAACGATAGAGATGATAGTGATCAGTAAGAAAAGTGAACGAAAGATCCTTAACTTTATCAAATGTAGGATTTTTCTCTTCAGATAAAGTAGAGAACAAGTCCTTCCTATATATATGCATACACTCAAGTTGGAATTACAGCTGGAAAGCTCCAGTATATCCTACCTGATGCTAACTAATATGAAAGTGTACTTCTCACATCAGCCAAGTCATTTACAGTAATTAAACCCAAATGTAATGGATATAGTGATATATTATTAATGCACAGTATTTGTTACCAACTCTGTGTACAACTATTTTGAGTTGTTGCTTAAAAGTAGCAAACATGGGGGTCTTCCCCATTGCTATCATTCATTCCATATGATATAAATACAACATATCGGCGAGCAGATGATGAATATTACCCTTTGTAGAAACCTGATAAAATATCCAGCAGTTTAAAATCAGGTCACCTTCAGAATCTGAGTCAGTTTTATATAATTGTGGTAGTATGGTACAGTGTTCTGTTCACAATCACAATGACAAAGCTACAGCTCTGAATCACACCTTCTGGCTGCTGAGCCAGCTGAGGCTCATGGGTGTGTGAGTATTTACAGCCATCTGCCAATAACAAAATGGGAGAAAAAAATCGGATTCTTTTTCTTGGGCAATGTAATAATTCAAATAACATAAACTGATGTTTCATTGCATAGATTTCTGTGTTTGCCTTGCTTAGGAACATTGCTTAGGAACAACACATTAGGAACCACTCAGCAGTGGCTTCATTTTTCAGCAACTGTGGTTGTTGCTTCGTGTAGAACAAAGGCTTTCATGAATCACTTTAATGAGAATTTGAGAGGTTGTGTCAGTATAAAGAAAAGACTTTTGTCACATCTTTAATATCAGGCAGTTAGATTACTGCAATGCCCTCTTAGCTGTCAGTTTGCAGTCCAAAAATAAATAATTTACCGGTAAGAGCAACCACATCACAGCCATTTAAAGAGACTATATCATGCTCATTTTCAGCTTCCTTCTTTTATTTTAGGTTTGCTTTGATATTCAACAATCCCATTAGTTTTCTCTGTCCATTGCTGCAGCACCACTTTCCTCTCTTCCACTCCCTACACTTTCCATGTCTTGGAGGTGTTTTCTCTCTCACACACACGTCTCTTTGAACAGAGGTGTTTGATGTTAGAAATGAGCCAGAGTGTGTGGACTGCGAGGCTTTCTCCTTACCCAAATCCTTTACTCTTTTGTATATTCAGTGAGCGATTGTATACTCTTAACCATGCATGACTTTGATAGAGCTAAACTCAGCGTAGATGAATAGGCCCTCCCTCCACACACTGACAGCACACTTCATAAGGGGGCTTTTATGCGCTGCAATTCCTTTACTCCAATGTGGGGGCTTGGACTTTGGCACAGTAGTGTTTTGATGCCGCATAAAATTAGAGCTGGGTTCAAAAGGCAGAATTTTCTATGGCCATTTATCACATCCGCCTTCATCAACTAGGTCATTTTTCATTTTTTCCCACGTTTTTGAGAGAGAGGGGAAGAGAGAGAGTAAAAGGGAAGCAAGAGAATAGAACAGAGTGAGTGGAAGTGAGGTAAAAGATGAAAGGAATGACAAAGAAAGGAAAATTGCAGTATATATGGTGGATTGAGGGTTTGTGTTTGTCTCCTCGTCCACACTTTTCCACCATGTTCGTCTGCGAGTCTCAGTTTCACCGCTCCGTCTTTGTAAACATGTTGACATTCGCTTTTACATTTCGGAACATTTCTGTTGTGCTGCTTCACCTGAACTGGAAAAGACAGCCGAAACTTTCAAAGTTCTGCCCCAAACTATTTCTCTGGACGTAAGCACTCCGCCACACACGCTTACTCTCCACTCCTATCCGTGGGAGTGCAGGCTTTGTAGCCGTCTCTGGTGGCTCAAAGTGGGCTGCATAGCATACTAAGTACTTTGTGTCGGTGGTATGTTATGTAAAAGTATTTCTAGGGCTAATTTCAGTTAAAAAGGGCAACGCTGTGGCACCGCTGTGGGCTGTGGTAGCCATGTGCTTGCATGCTTTTAGTTGAAGTGACACCTCTTCTTGCTGTGATTTCAGTGCAAACTGGAAATAGGTTACAAAAAAAAAAGGCAGAAAATATCGAGCCTACACTGATCATAGAGTCCCGTCCAAATCATGGATTTGCCAGTGTTAGCAGATGATGCCAAAATGAGCCAGTTTGTTGTGAAGTTAGCCAGTTAGCTGCTGTGTCAGTGTCAGGAAACAGTTAGAAACACCCACCACAATATCCCAGAGCCCAAGATGCCATTTTCAAATAGCTTATTTTGAGTATCGAGTATTATAGTATTTGTATTCTTGCTTAAAAAATTACAATTCACTGAATAGTTTTAGGTTCAGCTCCTGTTAAATGATTACAAAAAACTCATAACCGAGAAGAATAAGAGCCTAGTAGTTACCTAATGTAGTAGCCAAGTCGAGCAGGTTGTGTCAGCACACTTGTTTGTGCTCTGGCAGCTGAGGACCAAATGAGAGCCGGCTCTGGCCCGTGTAGGTGTTTTGGTTTTGAAGCTGTGCTGATGTTTAGCCAGGTAGCAGAACTCTGTCCAGCTTTGCCATCCAAATGCCACACAAGAACATCCAGAATGTTGGATTACTCTGCAAACCGCATATTACTTTCAATTACTTGTTTTTACTTTTTTTCTTGGTTCGTTTCTTTGTGTGTTCGTGTTCTGGCTCTAATGTTTTTGGCTTCAGAGACAACATAAAACAGGGCCTGTGACTAGGCTCTGTCTGCCAAAGGAACTTTGTTCTGCTGTCAGATGACACAGAAATCCCACTGGGAGCCACCAAGCCTATTTTCAAAACCCAGCTCTCTTGAGCAGCATGCCCCCACTTTTGATAGCCCTGACTACTCTGGCCTATTGCCTCATCCAGAGCCAAACAAGCCTCTACATCCTTCATGTGTCCACTGGCCTCTCTCATGTTGGGATGAAGCAGAGCAGAATACTGCGAACAGAGGAGCCTCTGATGCAAAAGGCTGAAACACTTGTAAAATTTGACTGAAAATTACTTGCGCCTTTATCACCAGTGTCCTTATTGCAAGGTAAGGTAAGCCTAGTAAACCCTAGAACTCTGAATAAAACTTAGAGAGCAGAGGTGCAAAGGACAGATGAACCTTGTAATACAAGAAAGGCCTTTGTGTTTTATATCCAAAATATTAAATCCTACATTTTGAACATTGAAATGAAATTATTTGAACTGCGTTACACACAAATACAAATTGATATCAGTGCACTCGCAGTAATTATGTACTTGAAACAAAGTTTTTGCTTTCCTTCAAGCAAGTTTCTTTTTGAAAGTTTTATTCAGTCGCTAATATTGCACACAAACCTGCACCACTTTTTCAATCAGCAATAATAGCCGGGTCGG
>JAPZEA010000012.1:32414905-32428600 GCA_029783685.1 Heniochus monoceros | reverse complement strand
TTGATTGCAGATAACAAAAAAAAAAGCCTCTTTGTTCATGGTGTTTTTATTTCACTTATCAATTTAGATCTTCAGCCCCTCTGAATCCAAACACCACATTATGTGTGCAGAGCTTCTGCTGCACCTTCATCCTCCACATCCATAGACTAATGCTACCATTTTAAAAGAACAGGCATTTAATATTGACACAAATTACTAATTGTCTCCCAAATTGAAGGCCCTTTCCTCCTGATCCCTGCTGCGCTCCTCACACACTCCAGTGACGTGATGACTTTTTTGCATTTTCAATATTCCGTTCTGACAAATGTTGTGTCGTGAGCCACATTAATAAAACACGCCTGTTGCTGGGCTGAAAATGAAGACGCATGACCGTGAGTACGTTTTATTTATACATTGCCTTCGGACGGTGCGGAAATGAATGGAGTGAATAACGCAGCACTAACTGCCCCACTTCCTGTTCCCGCGTCCTAGATAGATCACGGCCCGTAAGAGCTAGATTTTATTAAAGCAACACATTGATGATGCCACACTGGTAATGTTATGAACAGCATGAAAATTGACTCCAAACTTATTAAGAAAAGAAATCTTGATTGAGCTCACCACTAGTGGAGAGCGGCCCCTACGGTGGGCCAATGTACAGGAAAACATGAGGAGGGTCAGGGTGCCCTTCCAGTGGACACAGCATGATAAAGTGCCATATATGCTGCCCTGCATGCTAGAAAATAAGTCATATTTAATATTTAGTTCTATTTTATTTTAAATCTAAGTCACATGATACATTTTTTTTGCAATTATGACCACAGTTAGAACAGTTTTACCATTAATGCATCATGGCTTTCTGCACGTTGGTGCCCCACTGCATGCAGCTGGTACCCCCTGTTTTTTGCATCCCTCAGACAGCCCGAATCTCATTTTCAGATCAACCGTAAATTAGCTGCTCTTCCACTTTCTCAATCAGAGGACCATAGTGCTGCTTGCATAATAATGGCCACACTCCAGCATCCCAGCCGTGTAAGTGAAAAAACATTTCGTGGTCACTCTGCAGATTGTTTTGCTTGTTGTCCTTTTTAAGCTTTCAGGATTCCTGGATTTGTAAAAGTCTCTACTTGTCATTTAACTGCATGTAATGTGTCATCCCTCCCTTTCAAAAGAACGTGCTGTGTCTTTCATAGATCTGATCATTTAAATAGCAAAATAAATAGATTATTATATTCTAATAATAGATTAGTTGCCGATGCAGCCTTGGCGTGATCTATACATACCATGTGGGAGTTTATAGTATAATAAACAACAACAGGCGACAGGGTTCAGCGATATTTGTAAAAATATATTTGTTTTTTTAAGACTTTTTTTAAGATTTTGTGAAATGTTTTCTTCAGGGGGCCATCTGTATTAGTGTGTGTGTGTGTGTGTGTGTGTGTGTGTGTGTGTGTGTGAGAGAGATTGAGGCTGTGGTACACTTAATATATTAGCATCCAGACTGGGGCAGGGGAGGCAGATCTGGCTGCGGCGCTGGCCTCGAGGAGAGGTGTGAACAGAATGCGCCGCCATCTGCACGACGCAGACCTCTCATCCGCCAGCTACAACCGAAACACCTGCCGCCATTCAGATCGCCTGGGAAAGTGAAGCATCTTAACTCTGATTCTCACAACACGGCTCTCTGGGCATCTGATCCTAATTTATTTAACATGCTCCATGAAGAAGTGGACTTAAATAAATACAAGCCTCGCTGTTTTTGCCTGTTATCTTGATTTAGCATGTGTTTGTGGACCAAGGCCATCATCTGATTGGCTAAGGATATTTCCTTTTCTCTAAATTAATACTGTAATTAAAGAAAGGCATTAAAATGTGTGATACTGTATGCCACAGGATCTCAGTTTGATGCTATTTAAAAGGTGAAAGCACACGTCCTGGGAGCTAATTTTACCTGCTAATAGCACTGTAGCGTATGTTTTCATGTTTCAGCTTCATATTGTAGCCTCTTCGGACATTTACGCGCAGCTGACTCAACTAGAAAGAAAATGAATGTTACTTATGAGCATATTAAATCAACATCCATGTTCAGACACCATGAATAAGGGCGTCTAATGGAAGACAGATTTTTGTAGAAAACAATAGAAAGGAGTCTCATGCTTCCAGGGTTCATGAAACTTCATTCTTTTCCCCGTAAGAAGCTTTAAACGAACTTCAATCTGATATTTTGCTCATCCATTTGCTGCATATTTTACTGTTTGATGTCCTGCGCAACAGCCGCCGCCGCCGCAAGCCCTTGTGCGTTTTTTATTGGTTCAGAAATCTGACGACCGTATTTAGGGTGTGGTTCAATTTAGCTGCTACGACGTTACGCGTGAAGCAGGCCAAGAGCGTCTGAAGCACCAATTCAACTTAAATCTCATCTTTCTCTCCTCATCTCTCGCCAGCTGTTGATTTGTGAGCCTTTTCCACGTCCTGTGCGACCTGCCTATTGCCACTTCAGTCTTGCTGCGAGAGCCAGTCTATATGTTTGCTCACATTTAATTTCACTCAGATTCAGCAAAGCCAATTGCTGATTTAATGACCAATGACTAATATTTCTTACGTCTTGCACCTACTCTGAAAGTGTCCTTATTTTGCTAATTAGACTAAACCGTCTTTCCTCGCTGCTTCTTAGCTTTTTGCGCGTTGTGTAATGATTCGGTCCATTTTGTGGGAAGCCTTTTATGTGCCGTCTGTGGTTTGAACTCATCAGGAATTCAACAGCTTGATTCATTATCAAAAAAGGACACGTCTCTCTTTAAACCTAATTGGCCGTGATCACGGTGAAATTCTGCCTTTGTCAGTGTTTCAAAGCCTTGTCTCCATGTTTTATTTGTGGTCGCTTAACTCAAAAACAGTCTGTTGAAAATGCGCCGTGCCGTCTCCGTTGTCACTTACAGCACATTACTGATGTTACACAGTAGCTCGGTAGATTGTGTTTCATATACACAGCTTAGCAGGGTTAGTCGGTTCAGCAGAAGGCTTGTTACAATGTCCGGCTTAATAAAATGAAATTAAAAGTAACCTGCTGTTCGTCCACATGTCTGTCCGGTTGTCTGGGACTCCTTGTTTTCAGCTCTGGCTTTATTCATGCTTACAATGTGTGTCCTGCGGCCCTGCAGGGATCCCCAGTGTCATGGATGTGCATACTTATCCTGCGTAAATGCCACAGTCTCTCCAACACACACACACACACACACACACACACACACACATACAGACATGTAAAAACCTCAGATAATAACATGAATCGTGTATCTTGTAAACTAACGCTTCCAAACATGGCCGCACTTTGGTTTAGATTTTCTTTTCTACCTTATATAACAACGGTCACCTTTGAGTAGATGTTATCTTTGTTTGGAGATATGACTGAATCCATCACACGAGGCTGCTCCGCCCAATAACCACCACTGAAACTGGTTTTGCTGGAGGTACATGGCTTGACTACATAGACTAGACTAACGACCACTTTCTTCACAAGACCTTCCTGATTAACCTCAGCTAAATCACCAAATCTGGTGCAAATTTTAGCCAAATTCTGAGAAAACTGGCCGAAGGAAATGCAAATGAATGTTTCCATCCGCTACCGTCATGTGATAATTAGGAGTTGGTTGGTCGAGATAAACAGCTGGTGGACGTAATTTTCCAGTCGGCTGCCGTTGAACCGTTGCAGCATTAGGGGAGTGCCAGTAAAACTTGAAACAGTGATAAACGAGGTTGAAGACATGATAGAAATATGGCATTTATGCTTGTTTCATGTGTTGATTTGAGGAAGGTTACAATCTCATCGCTCCACACAGGTGTCAGGTTTTCGTCTTCCACCATTTTTCATCTCTTCAGTGAAGCTCTTCAAGTTTTATTTGCCAAGTCTGCTTCCATTGCACTATTTTGCTATTAGCGATAAACCAACGTCAGCCAAGCGAGAAAAAGTTTTTGCAATAGTTCAAGATTTTTAAAGTTTTTTGTCATTTCCACTCCAGTTTATTTTTATGTTCAATTTGAAAGTGCACATTAAAAACACGTGGATAGAAATCCACTTTATGGATCGACCACTCAGTATTAATTACTCAGTCCTTTGCCCTTTTTTTGCACCCACTGGTAAAGTGGTGCAATACTGAGTAGTTACTAACAGAGACGAGGCTGTATATGTGCCCCGCCCCTACAGGAGACTACCGGCAATCTGTTCCCTCCAAGTGGAGAAATGAACATGAGCACAGATCATAGATTAGATTTAGATTTATTTGTCCTTTTTGCAGGAAAATCCATGACCGATTCTTTGTCCTTATAGTCACTAAAGACGATACTGGACCCATTTTTCACAAGCCACATATCTTCCGAACATTCTGACACTAAAATGGGGTTTTTCAGACAGAAAATGAACTTGTCTCTGTCTCTGTCTCAGTAACATATTCTCTTGAGAGACAGATACAAATTTGTACTGTATCTAGTGTTGTAATGTTTTGACATGGACAAGCAATGGGCCATCAGTGATGACTTAGTGTTAAAAATGCCCAGTGAGGATGAGGGGTAACAGGCAACCACACCCTCTGAGGAGACAGGAAGTGAACACACATTTTATTAACCGCTTGCTCATGACAGGCTGGTTTCTGTACAACAGCAGTATTGATCTGGATCTGCTGTATATGGAAAGTGTCATGAGACAACTTTTGTTTGGCATTGTATAAATAAACTGAATTGAACTGAATACCATCGGTGCTGCTTGTAGTGGGGGACCTTGTTATGGAGCATGTCAAATCTTTTTCACTTAGGAAGGTTCCTAATTGAGTGAAATGGCCTGCAAGTATCCAGGTGGCAGCCATGATAAGAACCTTTGGGATTCTCTAAATGTTAAGCAAAGGTGCATCAGTGATTCCTTTCTTTTCTCCTTTAGCATAGAATACAGTGGACCATCCTTTATGAAAGGAAAGGAGATAATGCCATCCCACAATTCCTTGCAGCTGCACCGTTTAGTTAGTTTGGCACCATTCGGATGTTCGCGACAACAGACAGTCAAAATGTAAAATGTAACGTGTAAAAAATGATGTACAAGGAAAAGACAAACCATGGTACATTATTCCAGAACTTCGTTTTGAAATAGTAGATTGTACTGAATTCCTACTGCATCGCAATTTTGATATAAGCAAGATCTCTATTAAATTGTCTAACTACCATAAACAATATTGCCGGGTTAATCATTTACAATCACAATTTTTCCCACCATAAATGTTTACTTTGTAATAATAAAGATATTCAATTTAAAAAAAAGTGTTTTTTGTATTTAATTAAGGAATCCGCACTTTAAATGTAACATAATGTTAGCTGTATGCATCACAAAAAGACAAAAATTGTAATAATCGTCATCTTAGGAGACTTTCCACGGGCCCTCCTGCTAAAATATTTGGGAATTCTAAATCTGAAAATATGAAGTGGAAGTCAGTTTTAAAAGAACATTGTGAACAGTGTGACTAACAAAACTAGACAAGTTTCATTTAAAATTCTACATTTCATTTATCCCGTAAACCAGGTGCTTTCAGGATTCAGAGATAATGATGTAAAATGTGTTTTTTGCAATAACGAAACTGAGATCTGTTAAATTCTATGATTTTTTATGATAAGAATGATATTGATTGCAAAAGATGTTTATTTTGAACCTTTTACTTTATATGGAAAAGATGACATTCACAAATACAAATGGACTGAAAAGAAACCACGCATACAACAACTCGAAATAGAAATCAGATACCAGTCTGAAACATTACATGACGCGAACAGTAAAGCAAGGAAAAGTTTGTCAAGCCTCAAATAAGAGTGTTGACCAGCTGAATGTCTGCTCACAGTGTTCATAATAAAAACACAGCCTGTATCAGCCATAACAGCTTCAAAGCACAATCAAGTCAACATTTCAAGGTGTTTACTGAGTTGTGGTTCTTATGTGCATACACTTCTCATCGGATCATAATCATCATATTAACCATAACGCCGTCTGTCTTCCAAGAAAAATGGATATAAAACGTTTTTACCAGATGACGTTTTTAATCCGACATTGTTGAAATGAGTAATGATATGTACAGTAGAAGATTTGTTGGCCCATGCAGTCATAATAGTTTGAGAATGTTTTACAGTATAGCAGACATAAACTTGAACATTCTGTCTGTCAAAGCAGCTACAACCACACAGTCAACAGCACAGAACCGATGCATGAGAACTGCAAGGAGAGGAAGAGGGAGAGTCTGGACGTGGGCTGGAGATCTGATCCACGACCAGTTCATCATAGTTTATAATAATGCAGCACAGTGAGGATACAGACGGTTGATAGAGGAGACGAGTGTATATACACGGCTCTATCTGTCTGTTTGTGACTGTTAACAGAGACCACAGGCTGCAGTGTAGGTTAGCTGTCCAGCCAGAGTTCTCCATGAGACTGCTGGTGTGAATGTGAGTATAGATACTACTGTTGAGGTTACAGTGGGAAAAAATATTTTCTTAAAACCAAAGTTTGAGTGTGAGTATCTTGAAATGACACACAATAAGAAATCTTGCTGCTCTGTGGTTATCTTAACGCTTATCTTCACAAGCATAAATTCATCCCTGCTTAATCTTGGGACTTGACATGTTGATTAGGCTAAAAAAAATGTGCAGCAAACACTTGAAGGAGTCAAACAAGAGGGAAACCAGACTTAATAAATAAAATGAACTTTAATGGTACAAAAAAGATGCATATGCACATAGCATAATATTTTCAACAAATGTTCCTCTCACTGAACACAGTAGGCCTGTGTTGGTGGAGTGGCAGATTACACCCACCAGACATCTGGTGGCGCTACACAGCAGCTTACAGCAGCCAGGCAAACTCTCAACACAATGCTGCCTTCAGGTACTCCTCACAACTCCCAACTTCAAGCTCTCGAGCCCTAACTTTTGATCAGAAAATATGAACAAAATGGGCCCTGTACAAAGTAGTTTTGTCTGTCTGCTGTTTTTCTTTTTCTTTCAGAAACTGAACCTTGTGTTCCAGCAGCAGAATAAAAATAAGGTTTTATGGAGCACACATAATTTACATCAGGGTTTTCGTTCTAGAGTGGATTCATGTTAAGTGGTAGACCACTGTTTGGTGGGCCTGTCATTAAGTCTCAGCTCTTCCATGCCGGCCATCACTATGGCCTTTTGGGTGTCTTTCATGTGTGCCCAATGTATAAAAACATACTAAGGAACAATTCTGACAGCACTTGAAGGCATCATTATAAGCAGCACAGAATGGCAGGCAGCCTAGCCACTTCTCATTTAGCTGTCTATAAAGCTTCAGACTATGTACATATTGCACAACTCAGTGGTGTAACAGGAACAGTTCCCTAATGAACATCTCAAGTCACTTGGGGTTGACCTCATTACGAAGCATGCAGCCTGTTGGCCGTGCCTCGTTGGCTGAGTCTTTGAGTCTTGGACAGGGTCATGGTCTGGATCGTGACCTGGTTTTCTTGAGCCAGCTCCTCTTCCTCCCCTTCCTGGCCCCAGGCACCCTGCTGTATCTCAGCCTTAACAGTTCTCTGCTCCCGGGCCAACATGAGGACCATCTCTGCATCCATCGCCTCACCAGAGGAGAAAGGGTGACACACGGTCTCAACCAGGCCGATGACTGTCCCCAGTACTGCAAACACCGAACCCACAAGGTAGACCTTCAGCAAACCACGGCTAGGTTTCTGGCTCAGCATCTCTTTGGCGAAGGGGATCAACTCCTGCATGTTTTCCATTTTCACTGGCTGTGCTTCAGCTGAGATGCAATGATGGTCTGCAATGAACAAAAAATGTATCAGTTAAAAAAATGGAAAAAAGAGATGGGGGCTATTTGAGGCATTAATCATGTAAAACCAGCAACCATCAGATGGTTCCAGTTGTTTTCAGATGTGCAGATATACCATTTGTCTGTTTAATATCATTGTAAATGCAATACCTTTGGCTATTTAAACTGTTGGTCAGACTGTAGAAGCAATTTAAGACATCACAGTGGGTTCTGCAAACTTACTGTTGCAGCCATTAAACCAGGTCACATATCAACTCAACAATGGAGCAGCATTTTAAAGTGACCACTTTAATGGATTTACATGTTATGAAATATATTTGACAAGGAATATATTATAATTTCACCTACAGTTTAGTGAGAATAAATACAAAAAAGCAATTCAGCTCAAGTGTCAGATGTTGCTGTTGGCTATATGCAACTCCTGGCTATTTGAAAATACAAGAATGTAACAGCAGTCTAATATCCCATTACTGTAAGAACAAATAATAACTTACTGTGATGAAGTTTGTTGTTTGTTCTAGTCACAGCTTCACCCTTCTCCCGAGTTCCAGTTTGTGGCAAGAACACACCTTTACTGGACACTGTGGTCATTTATAGCCCCACTCTCTCCACCCACAGTGACAGCTGCTGAATATTCAAGAAGCATGGAGGCTAGTCTCAGGAAACCAAAAAAAAGCTGGCTTTGAGCCAGAAACTTTGACCCAGTTGTGTCGAGGCTTATTACACAGTCAACAGTAAGACTAATCTTCTTACTAATATTGCATTATGGTGTAACTGCTGTGCACCAAACACCAACATTGTTAGTGTGTATACTGTAGCCTGTTAACTAGGGAAGTTATGGTGAGCTCATACCGGTGCCAATGCAGCACCATACCAAATGTGCGGTTACGAATCAAACCACATACAATATTATACCAAAATATTAGGAACTGTTCAGAAGACACTGCTTTATAGCTTTACCTACAAAAAACTGTAAAATAAACAAAATCATAATTTAATCATAAAATTTCAGAAAACATGACCATTATTTGTTGATTCTGATCAATACTCAGAAAGCATTCAGGTTCCATAAGCTTATATCCATAGTGTTAAAGTTTAAGTTCCTCGCCCAACTAATGACATTATTTCTGCCTCAGAAAAGTGTTCTATAATAGTTAGAACTATGACACCTGTTCATAGGCTTACTTTACTAAATATATTTAAAGGACAGCTACAAACAATGGTATAGGAAGGAAAAGGAAATCAATAATTGGTGTACTATTCAGTCAATGGTCAAGATGGTGTCAAAAGACGAAAAAAAAGAAAACAGAAACGAACATGTGATGTTTATTTGTCTTGTTGTCGGGTCAGTCCAGTGTGGCAGAAGGTGGTCTAAAAGCCATACAGGTGACCATGGGGTTTCCATTCGTCCCTTTGACTCTCCCCCATCAACAGCCACCAAATCAGGGGAAAGGTTGTGTAAACTCAGTTACCCTGCAGCATTTCTGCTGCTGCAACACTGGCTCTGTGAACTGTGGTCAGAGTGGAGCCATAGAGTATAGTACACAGAGTGGACCACACGTACCACACACACCCATGATGGTGAGTAACGTGGAGCAGTACGGGAAGTGCAGAGATGTTTGTTCTGAATCACATCTGCTGACATCTGAGAAACACTATCCCTGACTCTGTATGCCAGCTGGTAGACACCACATGATCAACTGTTTTGTCTTCATTTTTTCATAAAAAAATGAACCAAAGGGTGTTTGTTAATGACATAATACAACCTGCCTGTCTGAAGTGGCATATACAGTTGAAAAGGTACTTTGCCTTCTAAACAAAGCAATTTTAAGTTCATGCCTAAACTTTTTAATCTTGTTTCCAAATATCATTCTAGTTTAGTGGACCAATCAAACTGACTCTATTCATAACAGTGTTGAGATCTATAATAGACATTTTATATTGTAGATTGAGACAGTTGTAGCTAATATCATCATTAAATGGCTGCATGGACATTTCAGTTTCAGAGCCCTGCTTCTGTGCATGCCTGCTCACTAGGATGGCTTATATGTATTAGATTTACACACCTAAAGTGTAATAAAAAATGGAAATGGAACCATCGTTATAACCCTCAGTATTAGTCACATGTGCATTTCCTGGCAAATCAGATTGTTCTGAACTAACTTTAGGTTACTTCCGTAACTCCAGTTCTTTGAGAAGCATGAGTGAGGTGGATATGTCTCCTCATGTATTTCCAGAGGCACTTGTACCATTATGCCATCCTTGAGTGGCCAGCAGTTGTGATGTCTGCCTTTATATACTGCATATACTATACTGATGGTGTTAAAGATGGGGTTAAACTCCACAAGACAGGCCTAACGCCCTGTTGAGGTGGATGGGGGGTACAGGTGGGCTGGAGATGGTGGATGGAGTCACAGGGGATAGTGTCAGGGCTGTCCCATTGTCTTTGAAATTGAAAGCAGAACTCATGCAGGTCCTTGGCCATGCTCAGCTGTGAACCAGTGTTTGTCATTGTTGTAACACACCCTGGTGTGTGATGGTACACAGCAGTTCTCACAGGATGTGACGTATGATGCCACAACTTCTGTGTACTCACCCAGACTGTTGGTAGCAGTCCTGAAAACATCCCAGTCAGCCCAAGTAGGTATGAATTTCCTCCATAGCTTCATTGTTCCACTCTGAAATCTTCACAACAGGTTGGACTATACGTCGGCCTGTGGTGGAACGTAAACACCAACCAGAATGAACAGCAAAACACTGATATTTCTTCACAGTTTTTGTCACCAAAATTAACACTGCACTCACTGGAATGAAAACTCTGCTGCTTCTTCATTCCCTAAGCCCCATGTCCACTCCAGAATCCACCTGCATGCTTTGAGTTTCTGCTCCCCTGGGACATAACTGATTATAGTCACTCCCCAGTCTCTGCTCTGCTGAGCTCAGTATGTCGTTGTGGGAGTGATGAGGTCAGAGCCTACATACCAGTTATGGGCAGCTCTAACCAAATCTGAGAAGTCTTTGGCAACAATATTTCCTTGTGCTATGTGGCTGTGGAGACAGGTTGATATATCTTCATCATATTTATTTTTTTATATTGAATATAAATATTGGCATCAACATCAAAACTCTAGTCTCAGGTTGGTTCCTGTTTTCTAGGGGATAGTTCTCAGAAGCTGTTGGGCAAAGCTTTTATCCAACATACATATTATCTACATTAGTTTCATCTATGACTCTGAAAATTGGTTTAGTCACCCAGCTTCGCTTATCACTGTGTCTGTGTTAATTCCTGCATCAGCCACCAGGACTACGTGGACCTCGCTGCTCGAATTCCTTGGAACTGTTTTTTTTTCTTCCAAATGAGTAAGGCAGTGCAACTAGGTTAAGAAATGGTGGTAAGGCATTTGAAAGTCTTCTAATATTAATCTTGTTGTTTGAAAAGAGCTTTAGAGGGAGCCGCTAAGTACTAGTCTCTGGCTGACACTCGGCACGTGAGTTTGTGGTAAAATTGGTATTAGTTTGTATACAATAAGTCTTTGTTAGGGTGAGCAATAAGCGTAAGTTCATCATCACACATTTGGCAAGTTGTTTAGCTTTAGATCATTGTTAGGAATGCAAATTCACTCCTTCTTATACACAAATATGGATAAAACAAATAAAAGCATGCAAGTTCATAATAAGGTAAGTTAGTTTTGTTCAAGGCAACACTAAGAAAATATATGCAGATAAAACACACGCTGATGCCAACAACATAGTGACTTAGGGTTTTTTTTTCCATATATATGGTACATTGTAGTTTACACCTCGCTGTACACAACTGTTGAGGAAGCTGCAGCAGCCTCAAACAATGTGACAGCATCCGCACATGTTGTGCCTGTGTGCCTGTACTTGAAAATAGTCATAAAGTCATAAATTCATTTCAGGGAGAATCCACATTAGAATTCTTTGTTGTTTGTAATATATATGATAATCACCAGCAGCAAAACTTTGACCTTGCCAGCTGGAACCAGTCCCTGGCGAAGATCTTGCCAAGCTGTTCCTTAGATTGCAAAGGTGCATCTAATAAACTTTTTATAGTGTGTGTGTGTGTGTGTGTGTGTGTGTGTGTGTGTGTGTGTGTGTGTGCAATCCATATATTAGTTCATTCACATCTTTTAACTACAATAACAACCTTGCAGAAACATGTACAGGCACATGTTCAGGCACAAAGAAGTGTGCTTCAATATCATTATGTGTTTGCAAACGTCTTGAGACTGGATTCTTTGTCTTGCTGTCTTGGGTGTTTCTTGCTTATCTGCTCTTCTGACATGCTTGGAAAGGGAGGGGTATTATGATACCAATAACTCCAATAACGTAGCCTTGGCTCCATCTCGTTATAACCAAGAGCCAGTGGAGAAAGAGAGGAAACACCAGGCTGTTACCAAGAAATAAATCACAGCCAAAGCTACTATCCAGTGTGATTGAAGGCGTGACTGTACTTGTCTCTAAGTTGTATGTGCACAGTAGCCTATGCGTGTTAGTTGAGTCAGGAGACACACCCTGTACTTGGACTTAGTCAATGTGTCTGCGTAGAGTGGAGAAAAACATAAGGTGTGTGTTCTGCTGGCCTCGGGCTACTATTTCTTTTAACACAGGTGATGATCAGCAGGCCTCCAGCACACAGCAGAGTTACCACACAGCCTGGCAAAGCTTAAACACTGCCTGCAGGGCATGTATTGTGTCTGGGGAGGAAACACGTGGCAGTGTTTCACCACCCAGATCTGTGTTCTTTCCCAAATGGAAAACACCACAAAACAATGTTTATACAGAGTTATGTCATACATTTTCCTAATGAAATCATTACAGACAAATATTTCTGTGTTATGTCTCTGGACATACATGTACAGTATGACATGTTTGGACTTTGTTGGGACATGTCTGTTTAAAATTGAGGCATTTAAGGAATTTAAATGTTCCACTCTTCCTGTGTCTGTCTGTAAGGAAGAATCTCAGCCATGCATATAGTGCGTCCACATCTGTAATACATACTGACACTAAGAAATACCCTGTGTACAAATGTTTTCACAGTTAGCACAAGAAATGAATATGCTTTGCTGTTCTGTGATGATACATGATACAAAATGTGCAGCACTTGATGTCACATTTGTCCAGCCCCTCCCCATATTTCCGTTGTGCTCTGCATCGCTGGACAACAGACTGAGCCATTTTTATTTGCTTTGTTTCTGATTTGTGAGTTCTTAATTTTGTCAGTTTACTTTTGTGAACTAATATGAAAAACAACACTCAAAGTATGGTTACCAGTATTGGGAAATGGAATACTCACCTGCATTAGCATGTTCTTAAATGTTTGTGTGATTGTCTATTGCATTATTAGCCTTTTCAATTTTCATTAGTATTTGTATGAAATACTTCATTATTATTATTTTATTTTCTGCTGATTATGACGTATTGCGTGTGGCTTTGTTGGTTGAGTTTAGTCTTTGGGTCATTTTAGCTTAACTATTATTATGTTTCATTGTACTAATAGTTTTACTTGTGGTACGACTTTCCATCAGAAGCCATATGGAAATGTTTCACCTGTCTAATGTATATATGACTTGTTATACATCCAACATAAGTCATACGTATACACTGCATGCATGCACATAGCCGATCTCATACATATGATGTGAACTTTTTGACAAATAGTTTCACATCTCTCCTTAGTACACAGCCACTACTTTCTATATGTACACAAAAGGTATACTGTCACGAACACAATAACGAGTTATTTTGGAAAATATATTAACATTTTTTGAATTACTTAAATTTAGCATTTGGTCTCAAAAAAGACTAAACCTGTGTTTCAAATCCATATTACATACAAATTCTATAGAGTAAGACAC
>JAPZEA010000012.1:32317578-32329190 GCA_029783685.1 Heniochus monoceros | reverse complement strand
GTGTTCACTGCTGCCCGTTTGAAGAGGCTTGTTCGAAAAAAAAAAAAAAAAAAAATTCACTTCCAGTTGTTTTCGTGGCTAGTTTTTGCCAACTTGACAAAGGTCGTTCTCTTACTGTCAGCCGGCCAGCTGACTGATGTTTCCCAGCACTTCCCACATCTTCTCAAAGCAAAGCCGCAGCCATCGGACAGGCGTCGTATAACTGCTACAATATGATAAAGGCTGTAACCCTCCAACTTACTGTTCGTGGCTCGTGTTTTGGTTTCACTTCCTGGTTTGTGTCTGGCTGGACACCGAATGACAAGTGAGAAGCCCATTTCCGCCAATGTGATTAAAACGAAAAAAAAGAAACGAGAAATCATAATAAGAAACCATCGCAATAACGACTTAGTATCTCAAAACAACGTTTTAGCATCACAAAACAATGACTATGTCAAAATGAGAAACTTTAGCAAATTACTTTGTATCTCAAAATTAGTTCGTATCGCAAAATTACTTTCTCAAAATGGCATAGCACCTCAAAATGAAACTTTATAAAATAACGATTTTATTACCGCAGAACAAATAGCGTCGCCGAAAAAAGGACAAATTATTTTGATCTTTCTTTCATTATGTCGCGAGACTGTCGTTGAGATACTGAATCATTATTTGAAGATGTCATTATTTTGAGTTTCCCATTACTTTGAGAAAGTTTCTCATTATAATGATTTATAGTCACTTTAGTGGAAATGGACCTCCAGTTCAATTTAGTCCTTGCTTTGTATTTAGTGAGATGGCGGTCTGGTTACTTCACCGCACGCTCACAATAACTGATAGGCTGTACCTATGTGTGTACTGTACCACTTACTTATTAAGAATGAGATGGACAAAACTATGTCTAAGGGCACCATATCAACAGAGGTGGAATGTAACTGGGTACATTTACTGTAAGACTGCACTTAAGTACAAATGTGATATATTCACAAAAAAAACCACAAACACACAAACTGTATCACATAAGGTGGAAATGTATATCTGCTCTACTAAGGATCCAAAAGTTTCCTCAGATACCAGATATGTGGAATCTGAAATAAAATGATGCCCAAGACACTGCACTCACTGTGAGCATCACAGATTCAATGAAGTGTTGGAACAAACAGATACAGAACATTACCAGGGTACTGTCATACACTGAGGAGTGTTTACTGAAGAAAATGGGAAATTTAAGAGAAAGATCAAGTGTATCAAGAGCTTAAATATAACACATATAGCCTTAAAAACTGAAACCAAGAAACCAAGTGTAAAGGACATTTTTAATCCATTTTTATAAACCAACATATTTAATTTAGCAGCATAACCGGATGGTCTTGAGGTATTTCTTAATCCATACTCTGAATTTTATCCCACCCTCCCACTCCCAGTTCTCCCTCAGACATTCATCCAGACAACAGATTCACACACCAACAGATCCATACTGCACTAACTCTGCACATACAAACACCCTGACACACCCATTCTTGAGCGTTTGCTCAACAGACAAAAGGCAGGCAGACGGGCGGGCACGCTCGCACGCGCACACACACACACACACACACACACACACACACACACTCACACATACACGCATTTGAGTCCTGTTGCCTCAGTCTTGGACTGAGCAGAGCTGGCTCCCTCATAGTGGCTTGTAAGGCAGGCACACTTAGTGGTGCAGTTTTGGCTGTGGGACAAAAGAAAAATTTGAAAGTGTTACTTTCATTTTGACAGCAGGTTTGTATATTCACTTCAGAACTGTACAAACAAACAACAAAGTGACATAAATGGTGTCAGAAAAGTCCCAATCAGAAAAAGACAGAAAAGAAGAATCAGACGGCAGGTAAAGACACTTTATGTTCATCTGATGTTTAAAACTAGACTCTCTTCAATTTTGGGGATTTGGGGGTGCTACTGAGCACTGTACCATATCAGGGAGTGTACTTTAAATATGACCAAGTTCCTCTATATTCTGGGAAGCTTTCAATTTTAAATAAATAGCTAATTAGGCTTCAGCTCAAAGCTGCTAACCTCTGTTAACTCCAACTGAGTAACCCTGTAATAACGTGGCACTGATTGTTGGCAAGGAAACACAGCTCTTCGCTGACAGATTCCTAAGGGTAAGGTGACAAACTTTTTAGACCTAAAGTTCATCCATTTTTAATGTTTTACTCCTAGATATGAAACAAGTGACAATATTTCACAAGTTGTGAAACGCAATTGTGAAAACCAGCCCAGACCACATATTCTGAGGTGACTGATTTAGATGAGATTCTATTTTTTTTAGACATTATGTAAATAAGTTACAACAAGTATCCTTTTCACATACACAGTTGTCCACAAAAACACGTGTTTCAAGTTGTACATCATTCTGAAACGTTCGTAGCTTCCTCCGTCGGAGAGGACAGCGGCTGTACTCAGTCTGGATTCACAACAGAATGCAGCCCAATGGAGACACACCAAAAAAGTTTCAAAAAGTCACTAGAAACTGTTAATACCATTAACACCAACAAGTCAGTGTTTGATCCTCAAGATATTTCTTCTCGAAACTTTCTTGTGGTGTGTTCCTTTAAAATGACATGCCAACTTGATTAATGTGTGTTTATGCCGGGGTGGGATTTTTCTGCACTGCACTGCACTGCGTACTTTTAATACTGTAATACATTTGACTGATTATACTTACAAAGATTTACTTAAGTAACATTTTCAATGCAGGACTTTTACTTGTAACAGAGTATTTTGACCGTGTGGCATTACTACTTTTACTTGAGCAAAGGATCTGGGAACTTCTTCCACCACTGCCTCTCTCTATATCAAGGTAAACCAAGGGGAATTACATAAATTAATATAGTTACCATGTTTTTTAACAAGTCTCCTTGTGAGTAACCTGTGTATGTGAAGTAGACTGGCAGGTTTGTTGCGGGAAGTGAGTCTCTCCCTGCCTGTGAGAGAAGTACCAGCACATTGCCTAAAAAAGTGCAAGTTTGTGGAAGGCCGTGTATTGCGTTTGCTGTTACAGAAAAGAAATAAAAAGTCCCCGTCCATACAAGGTTACTATGGCGTCTTCCATAGACTAGATATTAGATAACCGTAGCAACCGTGGACAGCAAGGGTCCCTCAAAGAATTGCATTGGTGCATTTGCAGTGTGCCTAAATTTGACTTTTCAAGGATGTTTTGGGATACATACAATAAAGCTTTGTCATTTGGCATAGAGAGCAGTTAGCTGGTTATTTCTTTAACAAGGTAAAGGAAGCAGCCACAGGTCATGAAGAGGTGGTAAGAAAAACAATCAGGATCAGTGTTGTGCTTGTCAGTGTTCACTGTTGGTCACTTCATGGCCTATGGACACGTTTCAGAAGCTGTCATGTCAGCTCTACAAATGATTGCAAATCAAGATGACCTTTTTACCTCTATGGAACAAAGACAGTACTTATACACTACAGCCTCATGGAGCAAAGCTGCATATTGTAACTTTAACTACCAAATCACTTTTTCTGTCACCCTGTGTGCTGTTTGATTTCCTCCTTTTCTCTCCTCCAAACTCACCTTCTGTGTGCCCAGTTTTTTCTCCACGCCCCCAGCCAGCCCCGCGCCTTTACTGTCCTTCCAGGTGTAGAAGTTAGAGCGCGGAGAGGAGGAGGTGGCAGAGCTGGAAGAGGAGGAGGACAGGCGGTGCGCTGAGGGTTTGGAGGAGGGCGAGTGCTCCTCCATGCCGCCCCCCTTGCGTTTCTTCACCAGCCCCTGGTGCTCAAAGCCCCTCGTGCTGCCCTGCCCATGCAGTCCTGAGTCCCACACGCCCTGGCTGTGGGAGTTGTTGGTTTTGGAAGAGGGGTCTGGGGGTGATGAATGGCTCAGAGGAGCGTGTGTTCGTCTGTAGGTCCAGACTGCCTTGGCGGCTGGTGAGTGAGACTCTGAGGGTGAGGGCTGGGGGCGAGGTTTACTGCTGGGGGAAAGCGTGCCATTGGTCTGTCCATGTGGGAGAGGTGAGGGAATTGGTGGTTTAGAGGAGGAAGAGGAGGAGGAGGAGGAAGAGGCAGCAGAAGGTGGGCGGCCCCGGTCTTGGAGGATGATGCAGTTCCTGTCGGGGCCTGAGTGCTCCCCTTCTTGGGATGGGGCTTTGCGTTTGCGGAGGGCAGCAGCAGCAGCTGCCTCCTCTCGCAGCTTCAGCATCTGCTTGCTGGGACGCCCCACAGGGTTCTTGGGTCGCCCAGGAGCCACCTGACGCACCGCCACAGGCTTACTTGGAGACACCAGATGGCCACCACCAATGCTGCTGCCACTGCCCCCGGAGTTCTCTGATTGTATGGCTGTCGGCGGTCTCCCTGGACCACGACTGGAAGAGGAGTAGGAGGAGGATGCAGTTTTGAGGGAGGAGCTGATATGACTTCCTGTGCGGACCTTAGAATGTAATGAAGAGGAAGAAGAGGCAGCTATAGAGGAGGGTGACGAGGAAGTGATGGTCTTGGCTGAGGGAGGTGGAGATTGAAGGTCTGTGGCTTGAGGTAATTTCCTGGATTTAGAGAAAATAAATACATAAATTAATAAACCAAATAGACATGAAATCAGAAGAAAACTTAAAACTATTACCCTAGATGACACTGAAGCAGGTCAAAAGTTTAGCTCTAACCCTGAATTTACAGATCAAACTTCATCCAAGACATGTTTTCTAAATTGGAGCTTCTGAAATCCAACATCCCACGGCAAAATTTAGGAAATTTGATTAAAATCTGACAAATTTCATGGCAACACTGTTCAATAATTTGAAGTTACTATTTAAAGAACTGAGTATGGGATGTCATGCTTTTAAACTGCTGGCTGAACTGTGTCCACAGCAGCAAACAAAGTATGAGGTCTTGTTAACTTTTGCAGATACTGTATTTCCTGAATAAAATCTTAATATTGTTAAATTCATTACATAATACAAAGAGCAAATTAAACCCAGTTCCAGATGACAGTTTAACCACTGTTCTAAATCACTGCTCATATTTTAAGCTGCAAGTAACATAGCAACAGTGTTCTGCTGTGCTATGTTACCAGCCAACTCTCACTGCAGTTCTGACCATGAATTAAACTTACTAAAACATTTAAAAGTTAGTTGGTGATTTAAACACAGCTTCTCTTACAGCAGCATTAACAGACCCGGCAGCAGTGAAGAATGCCATGAGACAAAGCAGAAAGGCAAACATTGGCATTTTGCATCAGCCATTATTTTCTTCACACACACCATGTTGTACATTATTGCTTGCTGTGACTTCTTATGGTCGACTGTTTAGATTTAAGACACCATTAAACACTGCTGCATCTGACACAGTATTGATCTGACCCATCTACATAAGCTGTATAATAATGTAAACTGTAAAATACAATATGCTTAATTGGTTTCTCTCAGTTGTTTGTGCTTTATTGGTTTGATTGCATATCTGTTATTACAATTAAGATAAAGCATGCAAATCTTGGTTGCAGTCAATATCAGATGATATTCAGGAAAACCAGTCTGCATCTTCCTTCCAACTTCACAGACTCTTCACCACTGCTATTCTGGGCAGCAGAAAACACCATCTGCTTCATCTATTAGTGACTAAGCAGTGGGTTACACTCGTTTATCTGCTAGTGTTACCAATACACAGGATCTGATGCAGCTAGCCCTCATCCATTTACAGTGGGAAGGATCGACAAAGAAACCTGAATGGGATGGAGGTGGAAAGAGAGTGGAACACTTGCTCTGATATGAGCCATCAATTATCATTTACCACCATTTGGCTTTTTGCCTTTATTGGACGACAACAATGGGGGGAGAGAGGACAACATGCAGCAAAGGACCCTGGGTTGGAATCAAACCCGGGCCACTGTGGTGGCGACACACAACCATAGCAGAAGGGGCACACACTTTACAAGGTGAGCTACCAAGGAGCCCCGTTTCCCATAAGCATTTTAACCATGTCACTGTTGGTTGGCAAATTTCTACTCTGTGATTGAGACGGTGGTATAGTGTACTCCATTAAAAGCAGCAGCCAATTTGCATTGGCCACCGACCACCGAACTGTAGTCACTTAATGTAGGAACTAGTGAACGCTAATACTTGTTGCTCTGATATTTTAAAGAAAGTGGTTGCCAAGTGGTGATTTTAGGATTCACTGTGTACCCTTGTCTAAATGTAAGGGGGATGTGGACAGTGGTAAGGGTGGTGAGATGGCCTTGGGCGAGGCACTGGAAAATTTCCCATATTTTCATATCTCAGTGTTGACAGGTATGTCCATCTGGCACTGACAGCTCATTGTTATCACAGTTCAAAATACTGGACAGGAGGCAGAGCCAATTCTGGACCATTGAAAACTAGGGCTGTCAATGAATATTCTAAATTTGGATTTAATTTGGAATTGTAAAAACAAGCCATAAATTCAATTGTGAAAATTAATATCCGATGCTGGGGGGTGGGGGGTTGGGCACCGTGAATGCACTGAATGATGGATGATTGGATGGCTGATTTTTTTTTTTTTTTTTTTTTCCATTCCTTCCTTATTGCCGAGCAGATTTTTGTCAAGCGTTTGCATTCCCTGGGGAAAATTAAGCTCAAACTTTCCCAAATTTGCTGAAAGTTTTTCATTTCCAGCATTCCAGCTTCCTTAGATGGTGAAGACGAATAACAGGACAGATGGAAGAGACAGGTGGGGATGACAGGCAACAATGGATCTGAAGCCGTGCAATGAATGAATAGCATGCAACATAGTCCACTGAGCTGTCACAAATCCTGAAGCCACCACTGTATTTTTCTACACCTATATTAAACACCTTGTCAACATCACGCTTCATGGCCAATCACTCTCTAAATTTAATGTTAAAGTGGATATTACAGTAATATATTACCCAAAAAAGAGCAGCTTTTTTTGAATAAAACACATTCATCTCTTAAGCAACAATTAAATACTTCAACCTCACTGTTAAGAAACCAAAAAGCCTTACAGCTCAGACTTTCTGCAAACACAAAGCAAAGCTCTCTGTACTTATTTTTCTTTCCTCGCTCTCGGTTATTTTACTTTTTGCGATAAAGACTGGATTTGTCAATAAGTTTCTTGGTGAAAAGAAGACAGCGTGGTCTCGCTGAAAGCCTGAGTTTCTAAGCCATTATTCTGTATTCCTTCCACAAAAGGAAACAACTGGCGATTTTGGCTCGAGAGTCAAATATATAATGAATGACCTCGAATTTGTCACAAAGTGATTCGCTGGCAGGGCAAATTTTGACTGCGCCCAAAAAGCCCCAGAGCAAAGACCGGATACAGAAACATTCTATTAAATTGAAGAAAGATGACAAAATATATTGGCCTTAACTTGCCAATTTGTGCTGCCTGTTTTAAAATAGCTGCTTTGTCGCCACCAGTGAGATGACAAGGGAACGAAGCAGGATGGGAAGCAAGGAGGGGAAATATTGATTGATGCGTTCATTTAGGTTTGTCAGAGCAAGACTGTTTGAGAATGAGGAATCGCCCACCTCTTGGCCAAGCAGCAAAGTTAAAGACGCTCATGGAGGACGCTTTGAAACAAAAGATAATGAAAGAGAGTCATGGGTACAAACACATAGCTCAGTTTTTCATATAATAATCATAACATGTTGAAGCGATGAGGCACTTTTCTGCCCCTTGGTTTAACTTTGGAAAAGGAGGGAAAACTGTAAAGAAAGGAGAGGCAATTAGAAAGAAGGAGGCAGATGGATGTGCTGGAGAAAAGAGAGAGAACTGATACAGTATGTCTCTATTTTTGAAGACTGCTGCACAAAGGGCTGTTAAAGATGAATGATGCCCCCTCCACACACACGGACACACGCACCCACACACAACTCTCGTTAAGTGTCACTTTCTGAATGTGCCACGGCGCCGAGCCTCACACCTGCCCAGCGCTGTCAGTCTGCCAGCTGTGAGAGCCGGAGCTGTCTCGGAGGTATCAGCCGCTCCATATGCAAATACGTTCCTCTTCTTTATGATGTCGATTCACTTGCCCACATCTCTGGTCGCCTCCTTTCAGCCCCTCAGTCAGAGCCACCTCGTTCCATACCTCTATCAATCCCAATCTTTCCCTTAATCGCTTCCCCCCACGATATCACCTGTCCTCAACGCAGGCCCCGTAACTCATCTTCATTTCCCTCTTCATCCCCCCTTCTCCTTCCTCCTCCGCAGCATCCCGCGCAGCCTGATCTCCGTTCGCTTTGCAGGATGACACACTTCGGAGGGATCGAGCGGGGATGACAGCAGAGATGTTAGCAGCCTTTGATGTTCAATAATTGTGCTGACCATGTGGAGGCCACACACACACACACACACACACACACATACTCCACTGACCACATCCAGGTAATACACTGATCATACCCTGTAACACGCCCGTGTGTGTGTCCCTCAGATCCTGGAGCTGCTGGTGCAGAGGGACCGGGAGTTTCAGGAGCTGATGGAGGTGGCGCAGCAGCAGGGGAAGGTGCACCAGGAGATGCAGCTGCTGGAGAAGGAGGTGGAGAAGAGAGACAGTGATATCCAGCAGCTCCAGAAACAGCTGAAGGAGGCTGAACACATCCTGGTGGGTGGTGCTCGTCTGGTTTTTCCACGTCCAGACAGGTTTAAATAGATTTCTGACAAATTCACACATCAAACTGCTGTTTACTGACCACCAGGACCCCACCCACACCGTCAGGAAGGTTTCCTACTGATCAAACAGCATAAGTCTGTTCAAACCTCACTGCGGCTTCTTCTTCTTGTCTTCAGGCCACGGCTGTTTACCAGGCGAAGGAGAAACTCAAATCCATTGACAAAGCCAGGAAAGGTGAGCTTACACACCTGTGAAACACACCTGTGGCTTCTGTGTGTGACAGCTCGTCCATGAACTTGTTGTTTGTATGTTCTGTGCAGGAAGCATCTCTTCAGAGGAGATCATCAAGTACGCTCACAGAATCAGTGCCAGTAACGCTGTGTGTGCGCCGCTCAACTGGGTCCCAGGTAGGAACCACAGTCACTGTTGCTCCTGTTTCACTGCACTGCTAACCCTCTGAACACCACGCACTTCCTGGAAGGTTTTAGTTTCCTTCATGTTGTCGCTGTGGCTCATTTTTCACCTGCACCTCTGAGGAAACATGACAGCCATGAGCAGAGAGAGCTCACACATGTCTGCAGTGTCACACAGTATAAATGTCATAAATCATAAAGAAAGAATGAACATATGTTTCACAAGTGTTAGAAATAACAGACAGACGTCTGCACACGCTGCAGATGGTGAAATATTTCCATCTGTCTGAATCGTTGTCATGTGACTGTTGAGCGTTCGCTGCAGAGTCTTTAAAGGTTTCTCAGTTTTCTTAGAGTTTCATGTTTTTTACAGGATCTGGTTCCTGCAAGCTGAGTTTTAAATGAGACATAGAATAAAGTTTATGAAACTATGTGAAGGTTAGATTTATTTTTCTTGAGTGCTCGTAGCTCATGATACATTCCAGGACTGTCTGGAATTTGAAAATCTTATAATTTCTGTATGTATGTATGTCTGTATGTATCTATGTATGTATGTATCTATGTATGTATGTATGTATTTATTTATTTACTCATTGCAGAAACTTTCCTTTTAAACACGTTGTGGCGTCCAGAAGTTTAACACACATGTTGTTCTCAGGTGATCCACGCAGACCCTACCCGACTGACCTGGAAATGCGCAGCGGGATGCTGGGTCACATGGCCAACCTGCCGACCAACGGCGTGAACGGACACCTGCCAGGTGACGCTCTGGCTGCTGGGAGGCTGCCAGGTGAGTCCAGGTTGAGAGGTATTGATGGTTGGATGATGCCTGTGTGTTTGTAACGACGTTGTCGTCAGTCACCGCTGACACGTTTGCTCTGACGTCATTTTTACATTAAGAGTCGTCTGCAGTTTGTTGTCCTCCATCAGAATAACCTGTGTCTCTGCTCTGATTCCTCAGACGTGTTGACGCCTCACTACCCCTGGCAGTCCTCCGACGTCTCCGTGGGGATGCTGCCTCCTCACCACGGCAACGACTTCGGCCTGGAGCCTCCGGGTCACAACAAGGAGAACGAGGACGACGTGGAGGCCATGTCGACTGACTCCTCCAGCAGCAGCAGCGACTCCGACTGAGACGCCGTGTGTGTGTGTGTGTGTGTGTGTGTGTGTGTGTTGTCATAGAGGGACAGATACTCAGTGTGTTAAATTAAAGGGTCGTGAGTTTGACGTTTTGGGAGATTCACTGTGTTGCTGAGAGTTGGATGAGAAGCTCGATGCCTCTTGTCTCAGTTAGCAGCTGGTTAGCGTAGCTTAAAGACAGGAAACGGCTATCTTAGCTTTGTCCACAGGTAACAGTCTGCCTCTGAACTCATTAACATGTTACATCTTGTTTATTTAATCTGCACAAAAACTGAGTGTGTGATTTTTGTAATTTATGTATTTTTTACAGAGGTGATGATGATTTCTTGGCCTTACAGACTCAAACTGATGAAAAGACAGAGCCAGGCTAGCTGTTTCCCCCTGTCTCCTGTCTTTATGCTAAGCTAAGCTAATTGGCTGCTTCATACTGACGTACAGACATGACAGCAGCATCAGTGTCAGCAGGAGAGTGAATGAGTGTGTTTGAATGTTGAACTGTTCCTTTAACAGTCTGATTTGCACCAGTTTGAGGTTTAAGCAGCAGTTTGTGATTTGTTTGCATACAGTTTAAATAAACTGCATGCAAATAAGCACAAATTAAACGAAAGTACAACCCAACAGATGAACTGTTCTGGTCTGAACTCTACATGAAGACAGACTTCATGATCTCTGTGTCTGTCTGTGCAGAAACAGACTGCAGGGCAGAAGTTTCCTGCTCGCTCTTTGAAACTTTGAAAACTGTGTGTGAACAAATATTGTTAATGTACCTCTGTGTAAATATGCCTGTACATACTCAACCTTGTAAATAAATACTTTTAGAATAGAAAGTGTGTGTCTGTGTGTGTGAGAGTGTGAGAGAAATGACGCCTTAGAAAGCCCTGATTGAGTCAAACTGTAAATGTAAATAAATGATAACAGCAGATACAATCTGTGATCATCACATGGCGTCTGTTATAAACATGCAGCACTGAGTCAATGAAATGTTGAGAAAGGACATTTATAGGAGATAACTGTGTGTGTGTGTGTTTCACAGTGTTAAGGTTTGTGAGTTGGTGAATCTTATAAATTTTATCATCAGTTGAACAGCAGAGTTTTGATGCTGTTAAACAGCCCTGAAGAGAAACTTACAATAAATCCTAATCAGCATCTACAGTCATTATTCTGTAATAAATTACAGAATGTGGGTTAAAGGCAGCAGTGAGGTCATATTTAACTGTCAAGGCCGTGACGGTGCTGCCTTTACAATCTCTCCGTAAACTCCCTCGTCGTAGATCTGTGTAATGTTTTTTTTGTTAAAAAATAGCAAATACATGCTAACTTTTGCAGTATGGTTTTTGTATATGTTTTAGTTATAGTATCATTCAACATACTTAATTTGTGTAACCATGATGTTATGAAGATGAGAAGAAATGCTCATCAGATTTGTGGCAGATATTTGAAGTCATTTATTTGCTAATAATGGTTGCGTTTCACCGTTA
>JAPZEA010000012.1:32154527-32172240 GCA_029783685.1 Heniochus monoceros | reverse complement strand
GTAACTTCAAGTTAAAACAATATGATATGATATGATAAAATTGTCCCAATATTCCATTCTTGAAGCAGCGCTTTAAGAATTAGTGCCACAGAGCTTCTCCATGGCTTTGTTTTTAGCCTGCTCTCTCTCGGGAGCCACACAGGGACTCAGCTGTGAATGTAGGCCAGACTCAACACACACTCTTGTGCCAGAACACAAACACAGCTACACACTCATCCACACACACACAAACAGTTTGCACTGTAGATATACTGTATGATCTACTACGCCGACTTCATCCTAACCATCTGTCTCTGTGTCTGTACGCGCAGGTCCTCGGCACAGCGTCAGGAGAACCATCAAGCCAATCAGGAGAGGTGAGGGACGAGGCCGGTCAATCAGAGGGGGAGAGATGTTCGGGCAGGGCGGGCATGCGGCCCTGGCTCTCATGTCATTACTGCTGCTGCTGTGGCACGAAGCGGCACCCATCGAAGTCCCACAAGACCGTAAGTCACTCAGCACTCACCTGATCCACTTCAATACAATATGTTACAGCAAATGATGATACAAATTCCATATCAAAAACTATCAATCAGTTTGGCTAAAAGGGAGTGTCTTGAGGTAGATGGCTCGGATAGGTTTGTAACTGGAGTTCCACAAGGGTGCTTAGTGCTGCTAGGCTTGCTGCAGTCCCACTGACCTCCTGTCTGGAAAACAGCCCTGCGGATGAACAAGGATGGTAGTAGTTTATGGATATATTCCATGTGGTGTCAGATTTTGACAACCATTTTTAAGTCATATTTTTTACAAACTCTTTAATGTGTATACTGCTAACACAGAACTAGAAAGTTGTTCCAGTTCCTTGTCAAAAAAGAAATTGTTGCTTTTAGCCTTTTAGTAAGTATGAATTAGTAAATGTTTTTGCTGGCATTGTGAGCATACAGTAAAGACACAGACAGGAATCATTGTGGAGAGAGAGGTGCATGACATGCAGCAAAGGTCCCCAGCTGGACTGGAAAAGGCTATACAGAGGTCACGGTTTGGTTCACACCCTGGTTTAGGACTCAGGGATGAAAAAACAAATGCATGAGGATAGGATGTCTCTTTTAGTTTTAGTTGAGAAGACAGTTGCCACAGTTGTTTGAATAAACTTTATTGGAATTTTCATTGGACAAAATCAACTGTGGGGTCCATGTTCACGTTGTGCCTGAGCTCCACATCATGGCCACTCAGTTGATCCATACAGTGTGAACATAAACTGCAGACTCTGATCATGTAGAACGGCCGACTAAAATGTGTGTGTGTGAGTTAACATGATATACAAGATTTACAACACAAAAACACACTATACATTGAATAAGGTTCAAAACACGCAGGTAAGCTAATGTTGATCCATTTTGCTACATACTGGTAGATTAATTATGCATGATTACTCAGTGTTTTGTTAGTATTCAGTTAGCATAGCATTAGTTATACATAACTCATGCATTAACTAATTTCAGTTCTGTAATGTATTGCTCCTTTGTGTCTGTCGAGACCCTCTCTTTATATGGACATTTGTGTTTCATGTGTACTTCATATGTTTTTGATGATGAACGATTGACAGATGACAGACAACAAATGACCGGTGACAAGGACAGACAGTGACAGCTAGTACGCTATCCTCCAAAAATGGCGTTGCCATCCAAGAAGGCACTGCGATTCCCCTTCCAGCCTGTTTGGAAATTAGCCTCACAAAGTGGCTGACTAGCCTAGTTAGCTTGCACTGTATTACCGTACGGCTACGCATGTATTTGTGCTTTATTCCAATAAGAATTAGGCCCCACTATGCTGCTCACTAATGACCTGTAGTGACCTGTAGTCATTTTTCCAACAAACAATTTTCCAACCATTTTCAAGGGTCCAATTAACCTTGTCATTTACCTAATTTATGTGCACTTGTTTCATTTCAGCTTAGTATGAGAGTCCCTTACTCTGAATATACGACATAGCTTTTATACCCTGAGGTTCCACTTCTAAAGCAGAAAACTTAACTGTTAATTCCCTGCATTTTGGCATCTTACATAATAATCACTTATGATTCAGCAAAGATTCTTTTAAATGCATGACAATGCATCACACTTTACTCACCACCAACAATTAAACATTATGATGAAGAGGGCATTATTATAACTACATCACATCTGTAATGTTTCATGACTGTTAATATAGTGCATCAAATGCATTATTTGTGTTTATGAGTTCTAAATTATTATAATTCACTATGAATGCCCCAATAACGTGCTATAAATGTGGTGTCACACAATATAAATCCGAAATGTACTGACATGATTTAGGGGGAAAAAACAAAAAAAGAAATAAATTAATTTCACTGTAACAGTATTGTAGCTATAACTGTAACAACAGTGAAGTTAATACACAGGTCTCAAAGTATTTGTGCGTTCATTTTTAAAATATGAAACCAAATGTGTTGCTGGAGCTGAAGCAGTGATCACATCGACATTTGATTATCATAAGAATAGTCTGCCTCATGTCCCTGGGTAATAGTGTGTCGCTTTCGTCGGCTCTCTCGCTGCAAATTCAAAGATGATAGGTCGACATTGATTCCAGCGTGCACACATTAATATATTATATAGATATACTCCAAACACACACACACACACACACACACACACACACACAGAGTCACACACAGTCTCTTACCTGTCCATTACGACAAGTATAACAGTCTGACTGGATCCTGCTCTTAAATGGATTCCTGAGGGAACTGGGAACAAAAGCACAAAGAGAAAGGGAGAAGTCCTGCCTTCTCTTTCTCTCTTCTAACCCTTGCTACACATACTCCTTCTTTCATTTGGAACACACACACACACACACACACACACACACACCTGCGCACACACATGCAGCAGCCAGCTCTCAGACTGCTCTGTCTTCTGTTTCTCTGCCCCCCCATGGCGCCATCCCTCTCTGCGTTTCTTTTATAAGCCTGACCTTTCAACCCTGGACTTATGATGCTCTATTGATCTGATACACACGCATGCACACACCCTGCCTAACAGAAACCATTTGGGTAATACTCTTATGACCCAGTAACCTCTCCTTAATGTATTCACCACACTGTGATAAACTGACAGGCAGAGTTTTTTTTTATTTCTGACAAAAATATAATCAGTTGGTCACAGCTCATGGTTCAGTGTGATATACGGCATAGTTCTCACATTGAATGTTGTTTGAACTTGAACATTTTCCAAAATACTTCAGTTTAAGCATCATCACAGAGACAGGTTTTAAATTTATAGTCAAAATTTTCAAGCAGCAGAATCAGAATCAGGCCAAGAATGTTTACACATACAAGGCATTTGACTTGATTTTGGCATTTCAGTAGCTCTGCACACAGTTCCAAGAACAAGAAGTTCATCTTTTAATTGCATCATTAGGCATTAAATGTATATCAGAAAGCCCCCAGTGGCATTTTGGTAGGTATAGTGATCAGAATTAGCTGATAGTGATTCATTTTTCAGGTTTCCAAATGTGTCATCACATTTTTGAGTGACAAACTGATGCTATATGACATGTAAGAAGTAACTGAGGCACCACACACCCCGCAGTGAGCTGATGGTTTAATTCAGCAGACAGAGTGAGAAGCCCCATCCCCCTCTCCTCCTCATGTCTATTTATCTGCTTCACAGCAAACTGCACTCTTGACCTTTATTGATGAGTTTCTTCCGCACATCCCTGCAGGACACACAAACACATGTCCACACACTCACACACACTTCATCTCTACATAATAATATGTAAAGGGCATGTGATGAATGAATCAGAATCAGAATCAGAATCAGAAATACTTTATTTATCCCCGAGGGGAAATTGTTAGAATGCTGTTTAACTTCAGTAAATAGGTCTGTGGAGTTGTAGCTATAGCTGACAAAATACAGTTATAATTAACTGGATCAAATACATAATACATAGTAATAATACGTGCATAGCAGCATGGATGTAGCCATGTGCACAGACAGCACACACCTTATATCAAGGCTCATCTGTAACTGTCACACAAACACAAGGTCAAGCTCCTGCACAGGATCGCTTCATCATTGTCTCTGCATGTGTGTGTTCCTCTGTGACAGTGGGGAGGGGGCCTAAATCACACACTGTCTGGCGAGTCCATATTTGATGATGTGTATTGTAACACCGACAGATCCCTGTCTTTTTATCTGGCTGGTGTCAGTCAGCACCAACACTTTATTCCAGATTGTAATTTAAATCAATAAAAGCCAGTCGAAGTGTGTCCAGTTAGGCATTTCAAAATGGACAAATACAAGATGATTTATACCGTAATCATGTGCAGAACAAATGGAACAGTGACACCGCATGATGAAAAGTATTTACTAACACTCACTTAATCAACTTATTCTGCAACTGTTACCACCCCAGTCCATCCAGAAAAAGCTACATTTGGTGAGCTCAGCTGGACACTAGATCTTGTAATCTTGTACCTTTTATTTTATGCTGCCTTAAGTTAACGTACACTTCCCTGGTTTTATCATGTGTACAATAGTGCCTGCAATTCCTTTCACAATTATCAAAAAACATCAGTTGTAAAAAAAGAAAAGTACATACAGTATGCTGGCCTCCCATCTGTCACCACTTATCAGCAATAGAAATACACAGTATGACTCTGTAGTCTTTGATGTGAAATCTAAAGCATAACTTGTGTTTTGTCCTCACTGCTCATGCTCTGCTGATTCGGGACCTCCTTACAGGTAAGTCCTCACTCATCTGTTTCATTCTATAGATCACAGTTCTCTCTCTCTCTCTCTGTCTCTCTAATTTTTAGAACTAATCTAGGTATTTTATTACATGAACTGTGCACAACATAACTGTAAACTATAACAGTGGCTCTCAACTGGCTCAGCCCCTGGGTTCAGATATTCCCTTTAACATCAGGTCACGGTCCACACACGCTGTAGACCAACTTAACAGCCATTCAGTTTATTTGCATCCAATCATTCTGCCTGCTATACAAACCCTCTTGTTGTGAGAAGACAATGGAAACCATTGTGCTGCCTCTTCAATTTGATTTCGCAAAATGACAACTAAGTAAAACTCAAGGATATTTGTAATGGAACTGGAAATTACACTGCAGGAGGACTGTACAATCAAGGGTTAAAACAACTCTTTTAAAGAAGCATTAAAAGCATTGCAGTAGCAGTTGCAACTAATTCAGGCTTTGTTTTGTTTTTTTGGACAAAGTTGACCCATCTGCTCCCGACCAACCTTCAAGGCACCCCAGCAGTCTGAAGCCACTGAGCTATAATAACATAACATAACATGATGAATCTGCAAAGTTGTAACCTTGTACTATAGATATTGATATGTCTCTAATATGATTAACAATCACATTACAACTCTTCCATCCTTGTCTCCGTCTCCCTTTGGTTTCACGTCGGACTAACAGCAAAGATCCTGCAAGACCGTAAGTGTTCCTGTTTAACAGATCACTGCTAATGTTTCTGTCCACCAACTCATTTTCTAGCTTCCAGCTTGTAGCTTCTAATGTATTGGTATTGTGGTATTTACAGTTTGTTTCTGCTCTTGACATTTGCTGACCAGTTTGATTTAGGGAACATGCACTTTGCAAGCTGTGAATTTTTGAAACATGGACTTGTATTAAAATTGCTAATAAATGATATATATAGATATATATTCCAACACATCATTGATTGTAAGAAACAGTGATTAATGTGCATATGAAATATTGTAATATCTCAACTCTTACCATATACCAGTATTACATATAGCAATATAACATTGTTAAGAGAATGTGAGTCATGCAGGATGTGGTGTAAGCTCATATGCTGAGGAGTCATTTCCATACTAATTATTTCTCATGTCCTGGCTTTTATCACAGCCAAGCATACCATAAAAACACTCTTACGGTTGCCGTAGCAACACGGAGGCTATGTACAATACGATGCTTTTTCAGTTATGGATGAGATTAGCTGCAATAGCTTCAGTTACAGAGGGAAGCCGTTCTCTCATCTCTGTCCCGTCGGCCGGACAGGATATTCACTCTTCTCGTCCAGTCACGTGGCTTTCTTTTAGAGCATCGAGCTTCTCCTTTAATCTAGCAGGCGGCTGGCCCTCTGGGGTGCTTGTTATCTCGTGTTGTGTGTACAGCATGTGTGAGTGTGTGCGTACTTGTGCACAGTGTTACAGTCAAAGCCCTGCAGGACTCAGTGAGCTAGAAATGCGAAAGGGCAGAGAAATGTTGGCTGCGTGGTGTGTCTTTACTGTTGAGAGCTTTGGCTTAAGTGAGCCATTAAATATGTATGCAGAGGTGGAAACTATGATCTATTGATTTCTTTCATCAGAATGTAAAGCAGGTTTCGGCTGATGTACGAGGCTGATGACGGCCTTATGGTGAAATGAGTAAAAGGATGAATCATTAAGTTAAGGCAATATTCTAAGCAAAGGTTTGTGTGTATCCAAAGTCTGATATTATCCTCTGTGCCATAGAGCTCCAATGTTGCACTGGGTGACATGTTGGTCTACAAGGTTATCACAACTGAAAGAACCAATGCCAGAGCTTCAAATAGAAATCCAATATCTAATAAGCTGAAGTCTTCCTTTAAATTTTATTACCTGTGAGTATTTAGCCAACCAGTATCCTTGCATGGGCTCAAGGATGTCTGATTGCAGTGTGTGGCAAATACTAACATCGTAGAAATGACAGAGATTAGTTCATCTTGACTGGAAGGGGAAGAGATTGCTTTGTTTTTGGCTAATCGCGGGTGTACTGAATGATTTTTGAGTCTATAAATAGATGTAATATTGAATAATTTAGCTTGGGTTGGCGAAATGTTCTTTTAAGATCTGTGTCTAATACTGTTAGTGAGCTATGTGAGGCTGGAGCTTATGGATAATAACACACATCTGGATATGTAGCACAGCATATGTGAACCCATGAAATATTTGCTATGTATTTGGTATGATTGGAAACCAGATGGAAGATAAAGATTTTGTGGTTTTTGAAAAGAGCTTGGCAGCTCAAAAAAAGGTTGAAGAGGTTCCTTATACAACATCCAATTGAACATGGCTAATACACAGCTGGTGGCCAAATGTAAGTGTTGACAACCAGTTGTGTGTGTGTGTGTGTGTGTGTGTGTGAGTGTGTGCTTATTCCTGTAACCTTCTCTTTATCTGTCCCTTCCTCCTACAGTGAAGCAGCCCCCCACTATAGTTAAACAGTCAGTGAAGGACTACATTGTCGACCCCAGAGATAATATCATCATCGAGTGTGAGGCCAAGGGCAACCCAGTGCCAACGTAAGCAGTACACACACACACACACACACACACACACACACACACACACACACAGATCCAATTACAGAGACACAAGTAGATGACAAGTTTAAGGAAGCTATAAAGCCTATACAGCCAATTAGTAAGTTCATTGTTACATCCAGCCCACAATTGTTTTGTTTTTTTTTCAATTTTTTATTTTTCAGTTTTTATTTTGAATAATCATTCCATTTTCTAGCAAGGCTGCAAATTACATTTCAGATTTAACAGTGTTTTTTTTTTTTCCTGCTGAGTGTTTCAGTGTCTGCATCCCAACAGAATGGAGGTGAATGAAATTTAAGTTGTGATGCTCTCAGAAATTAACATCTAAAAACTTCAGCAGCAATGTCTCTTTCCCAAGACAGTGTGCCGATAATTCTTAGATAATACACAGACCTCTCTGTGTACAGTTTTCATTGGAACAGCTTTTTAAAAACGAAAAAGAGTAAACGAGGCCAGAGTAATTAAAACCAAAACTATCTCCCTGACAAGACACCACCAGTCCTGAGTGACAAACTATTATTCTTATTGTAATTTAATATAGGTACATCAACCTTTTACAAAGGTACCCCACACATAAAAGAATGTCAAAATTGATGCTGAGATATTCACTGTAAATCCCTAATTCGCTCAAAGCTCCAAAAATGCTGTGTCTCAATAGCATCTTTGTTCGGAGTCTCCAAGCCTAAGCAAAGATAACCTTGATGACATCATCAGGGTTGTTTTGTCTGACTTAAGGACCCCTCTCCAGAGTCACAGGTCTTCATGACAGGTAAACTGTCCTCTGTGTGTAAAATTGGTGTGGCGTGCAATTCAAGGAGGAAGTTAACAAATGTAGAAAAGATTGCCACTTAATAAGAGAGTTTGAAAGATTTTGCAGGTAAGGGAGAAACAGACTGAAAAGCTGACCGTGGGATTGATATGTGGACCTGACAAACTGACAGGTTGCAGACTGTGTGCACCAATCAGGCGCAGCTGGAGAGTAATCAGGAAAATGCAGCACAGCTGAGGACAAAGCGGATTCCTCTTCTCCTTCTCACTGTCTATCATTCATTCTTTTCACTCAGGCTCGTTAGCCATCGCCGTTTTTTCTTTCTTTTCTCTCATCTGCTGCCTTTTGTCACCCTGGTCTGTTTGTCTTTGGTGTGTCCTTGCCCTCCTGTCTCTCTCCGTCCACCCGTCCCCGTCTCTCTCTGGCAGTGAGAGACTTATGTGGAGTGACAGTGCCACTCAGATGTGCTCTTCTGCCACTCTGCCCCCCTCTGTCTGCCTGCCTGCCTGTCTGTCTGTCTGTCTGTCTGTCTGTCTGTCTGCCTGTCTGTCTGTCTCTGTCTGTCTCTGTCTGCCTGCCTGCCTGCCTGCCTGCCTGCCTGTCTGTCTGCCTGCCTGCCTGTCTGCCTGCCTGCCTGCCTGTCTGTCTGCCTCTGTCTGTCTGTCTGTCTGTCTGTCTGCCTGTCTCTGTCTGTCTCTGTCTGTCTGTCTGACTGTCTGCCTGCGTGCATGACTGACTAAATATCTGTCTGTCTATGTGCTTCACTGTCTGATTCTTCCATTGCTCGCTGTGCATTTGATTGTAGGCACCTACAGGAAACTGAATAAATGCATGATATTAAACTTGAAATTTAAAGATAAAGTTAACTGACCATATCGGACAGTTTGCTTATATGAGCACATGTTTGTATATGAAATGAAAATCCATTGGGATAAAGTATAACATAAGGCCTCAGCAGTGACAGATGCCTGAAATTTCTGCATCTTTGAATTGGCCATCATAAGAGCAGAGTTTCCCCTCCTAAGTGCAGTGTGTATCCTACAAATAGCCACCGCGGGAATAAATCAGAGCACCAGTGACTTGTGTTTTCTAAAAATTGGCCCAATCGTGCCTATTTACCGTCCATTCAGGGGCCGGCTGCTCTGGATTCACAGTGAGCGAGTGGAAGCACTGCCTCGTCTTCGCTCATGCTAATGGGCTAAACCTCAGGAGGTTACAAGAAGTAAAGTTAATAAATGTAAGGCCAATTTATCGCCATGCCTGTATCCAGAAAGGCTGGGAGACGAGGAGGGGGGAGCGTTGTTTATGGTGGAGACACTGGAGACACAGTATGTGTGTTTGTGTGTGCGTAGTAGTTAACTTTGTCCAGCCTGACAAGAATACTAAGTGTGTATAGGAGATGCAGCTGCTGTGTGGGTGAGCTCTCTCCCTCCATCCATCTATCTTTCCATCTTCCCTGCTCTCGCTTTCTTTCTTACCATCCAACATTTGGCTGGGTCACTGTTCTGACTGATGGGCACGATTTCCAACCATGTGTGTTTTCTGTCGGACTTCTGGATTCTGTGATTGGCTGTCGGGGTTCCTAGGCAACCCAGGGTAGTCGGGGTAAAAACTTTTTTTTTCCTGCAACTCTTTCACGCTCATTTTTTTCTGTCTATCTCGTCTATTTGTTTCTCGACAACTTCAGCTTTGCTAACGGCTCTTTCTGGTACCGAAAACTCTCTTGACACACAAGCACATGCTCAGACATAGAAACACACACACACACACACACACACACACACACACACACACACACACACCACCCTTCATTTTGCATTCTCTTTAGATCTGTGCTGCAGCAGTACAGTAGATAGTTAAATTTCCTCTTGTTTATTTACTAGTGCCCCTAGGCCAGGCTTACTGTCTGGTCAACTTGCTTTTTTTCATAAACATACACCCGCACCCACATACACACTGATGTTCTGCCTAGGTCACTGGATTCCCTTTTCTGTCCCTGTAGTCTCCACAGTGAAACCTCAGTTGATCACTTAGGCTGTTCAAACTCAGATTTGGGCACCACAGTTATTTTGAACCTTTGAGCCTTTCTGCTTTATTTGGTTCATAAGGCTGCATGACAAGACAGAAACAAAATCAATGGGTGAGAGAGTTGTTGTTTAAAAGGTGGTATAACCAATTTTGACAGAGTTCACTTAAAACACACTTCATTTGCCTTTACAGTGATGTATCACCAGCAATTTTAACATAAACAATACTCTAACATGTTTGTTAGAAAGCTGGCTAGAAATGCTTTGTGTTTAGATATGAGTGCAGACTCACACAGGCAGGGTGTCAGTGACAGGAGGATCAGGAGGAGCCTTGCAGTGTATTGATCCACAGACAAACATCATCTGTATAGTATAAGCCTCATAGTGCTATTCAGACTGTGCATTCACTTTTCATCGTCTGTTTATTTTTCTGTTGGCTGTGTGTGTGTCTGTGTATTTCTCAGCGACCATGTGTCTGTGGTTAAACCCTGCAAGTGTTTAATCTCATTTGTCAATCACACATAATAGAATTGAACTATAATAGTTGTCCCTTTGACCCATCAGTTGGTTGCACACACAAACACAGTTCTTAATACAAACTTCAAAAATACTGGAGGTTTTCACCCCTTTTCAACACAGATTCTATCAGAATATCTACCACAATATGAAAGGAAACTCTGGTATTTAACATGGTTTTCAAATTTAGACAAAATCCAACATTATTTTCCTCCATTTTATATTAAACAGAATTAGCTTTTTCAGACAATTAAGTGTGATCTAATTGAAACAGACAATCAGCACGAGAAAGAGTTGTGTGGGCCAGGATCTGAGTGTTGGTTTTGGTTTATTGTCAACAAATCCAATGAAAGGACCAAAGTCAATGTGTTAATCGCTAGGGTCCGCTGCTCGATAGAAACTAGTTTGTATGATGTGTTGTTGGGCTGAACTTAATTAAATCATGGGAAATATTTCCACGTGATTAAATGGCTTTCTTTCAACATTAAGCAATTCTGTTGGTTCAATTTAATTTACTTGGATAGGGTCAACTTTTCTCATACTGTCCATTGCCTATGTGACGTGTTGAGTAATCAAGACCCAGGAGCAGAAACGGTACAGGAGTTAACCAGGTTTATTAACACAACAGGCGAGGTCTCCTACAAACAAGCCACAAATGCAAAAAGGTCCAAAAAACAAAAGGAGAGCGCAGGGCTGTGTGGGCACTGGAGGCACTGGAAGAAAAGAGAGGAGAGACACAGGTAATTACTAACTTCACAATCGTTCACAAGAGATGGTAATAAACTTTACCAAACGCAGGAAAAGATGCCAAGCTGATACCACGGTGGTGATCGGGATACTCTGGCGCCGAGGAGTGTCTCTGCTGGCCTTAAGAAGGAGGCTGATTGTCAAGCAGACGCAGGTGTGTCCAATAACTCCTCGATGCAGCAGGGGGAAGGGTGCCTCCAAAAGAACATGAGAAGTTACCCACAACAACACACAGCCAACCGGAAAAAGACTTTCCAAAAAATAAAAGCACAGGAAATACAAACCACCACAGCCTATTTGCCTCTGTCTGGAATGTCCTCATGTTGGTCAATAATGGAGCTCAAACAGCTTGCCACCATTTCCTTTTAACACCCCCCCCCCACCCCTGACCCTCCTCTCCAAAACCAAAACCATCACCAGCACTCCTCCACATGATGTCAGCCAGGAGGAATTCAATCTCAGAAATTATATCATGAATGATGCATAAGACGGAAAAATGCATTTACCCTGGCAACAACACAATGAGCTGTTGTTGCAAACACCGTAATGGAAAAATGCGAAGGTTATGGTGATGAAAATGTATTATGAAACCGGGAAGACATTTGTGAATGTTGTCTACTCCTGAGCTGAGGGAGCACGACCGAGGACATAACCACAGCTTATAAGGAAATTCCTCAATATTTCTACAAAGGCGGGATGAATTTGTCTTGAAGTCCTCGGGGAGCGTAGCAAAGAGTATCTTTGCATGCATGTGTGCTTGCCCACTTATACTATGCATGCATGAGTTTTGTCTCCTTTTGCTGGAGCACAGGGGTAAGGCGGGTGTGCCCGTCTTCCATGTTAATAATGAATTTTTGATATGAGCTCCACATGAAATTTTAATCTCTGGAATATTAGCTCACCGAGGGAGATACAAAATCAAATCAGGGGGTCGTGATTAAGCGGGTGAAGCGCATATCGACCCATTTAAATTCACATTAACCCGGCATCAAAATGTATGAGCCATGACATTGATGGCAGACATAATTTAGTGGTGTTATGTCTGTTTTGCAAAGTGAAGGTGTGATCCCTCCGTCATACATCTGTAAAAGAGGGAAAATGACACTGGATATGGTAGATGATGCTTCCTGGATGCTCGAAATGTTAACGGATAAGGCTGGCGATTTTTTTTCTTATCAACAAATCCTGTGAAAATACCAAAACCAGCAGTGAATCTTTGCAGGCCACAGTGCTGTCTGTGTAGCCTAAGCCTTATTGCTCTGCTAAACACCTTCATTGTTGTCCAAAAAATGATTAAAAACACATCAATGAGCCGAAATGTTGCACTTGGTGACATTTTCCCTCATTATGATGAATATGGGCACTGCAGTTAATTTTGAGTCGATCCCACATCCACCGTTCCGGTGCTCTAAAAACTCACCAGAGCACCAAATGTTTATTAATCAGCAGCTGAAATAGTCCCCAACAAACACACTATTTGCTCCTGTTTGAGAAACATTTGCTAAAAACCGCAGTGCCCCGCTGTTTTAGGAAATTACTTGACCATTGTTGAAAATGAAACAATATACTAGTGTGTGTGTATGTGCGTGTGTGTGTGTGTGCGTAGTGTGTGTATATATTTATTTAGTCCTTTGTCAAAGATTAATGTTTAATAGGCGTGAATGGGCTTGGGGCTGAGTTCTGCAGACAGTGTAGGAAAGACGAACGAGTGTACTGTTGGGTTTGGTCTTTTCATGGACTTTGTTTGAAGCTGTTTAAAGGCACAATATCTCAAAACAGTGAGATGGTGTTGGGAAGTAGCACGGGAACATGAGAGTTCTTGTCTTCGTTGTTAAACAGCTACCAAAATCTATCTGACTCAGGCAGAAATGTTCCCAGACGAAGTTTTATTCATGCTACGTTTAGCCACATTCGCCAGCCTCCTTCCTCACTTTCTGGTATATCATCTTGTATTTCTCCTGAAGTTGTAGCGAGAGGAGACCAAATAAAACACGCCGTTACCTTGAATAAAGTTACGCACTTCTCTGGGTTTGTACATTGTTGGAATCATTTGACAGAATGTGCACAACTCAACTAAATATACAATGCAGGTCTAGTCATTTTTAAACATCTTACTGCAGAAATGTTACATATGACACATTTAAGTAACACTCAATCTGTCTTTTATGGTCAGAAAATATATTTGAGATGTCACACCATACTAGACGGTGCACATACAAGGAATTTGACACCGGTTTAAACATTACACTTAATGTACTTGCATCGGAAAAAGGCCATACAGCTCAACAAGGACAAAAAAGCCAAGAAAAACAAAAGACTGGACAGCAAGTTAAGTAGTGCAAAAATATAAAATAAACAATATATCCAAGGTATTATGTGGCAATAAGCAATATCTAGAATAATTTATTATTGTTATTATAATTATTTGTTTAATTGTGTAATCGTCCTTTAACTGCACATATCAAAATTCATATCAAGAGTTTGACATTCAACGCTCTTTGTATCTTACAGGGTACTCCTGTACCTTTGCTTGAATTTGCATGCAACAGCTACAGTTCAAAGGCACATGGAAGGACACACCAAAAGCCGGGTTTTGTGCCAAAGCGCTCATTGCGCCTTATGCTGGATGAATATTTTACCAGCTGCGCCAGCAGAGAGAAGGCCGAGCTGAGAGAGTTAGTAAAACAAAGCCCCACCGCTGTGTTAGCATACTCAGAGGCTCAATAATGTATCACCCCCTTTTGTTCTTTACGCAGTATCTATCATCTCAGCATAATACAGCATAGCTAGAAAGCCATTCTCCATAAGCAGTAACAGGGCAAAGATTGACAGCGTGTGCATGTTTCCGTGAACAATCATGTGTGTGTGTGTGTGTGTGTATCTGTGAGTTTGTGCACGTATGAGATGCGGCGCTGTGCAGGAGGTGTGTGTGTAATTATGTGAGTGAATGAGTGCAGATCTTAAAACCAAACTAAACACCTCAGTGCCTCTGGGCTGCTAGGACACACTTAGTTGTCATTGGCTCAGATTGCACTCATGGGAAGAATTCTGTAGCTGAATAATGTGATGTATTAAGCTGTGCTCGGCAGCAACGTATGGTAATTTGTAAGATTTTTATTTAATCAGGTAACATTGTATTCCAGCCAAATGGAACGCTGCGTGAGCAAGGTGAGCCTCTAATCTTTTGCTCCGGAGCTTCATATTCTGCTCTTTTTATCTTTTATATCTTATGAAAAGAGCGTATTTTATAAAACTTTGTGCCCTGTGACAAACTTTGAATTACTTGTAGGTGTGGAAACGAGAGGTTAATTAATGGGCGCGAGCAACCATCTGTTTGGGGGTGGATGATCTTGTTGCAGCTACAGCTACAAGAGCATCCTAATGTGAATAAATGAAATGATTGATCATTTACAGTGAGGATGAAGATACATCAGGAACTGGCTGTGTCAATATAATAATACACAGGAGAGGGGAGGTCATCATTTTTTGACAAGTAAAGTTGGATTCCATCGACCAAGGGCGTGTGTGCAGTACATGTATGTGCAGTACAATAGACTCTTGTCTTTATGTGTCCTATTGCATCAGGTATCATAGTGAGAAATATAGAATAAGAGACATGCACTGATCTTTTAACTCTGGCCTCATGCTACCTTCCATAAAAAGAATTCCCGTGAGTTTCATGCAGTAAAGTATAGAGATTTTAAGTACACCAGAAGCTATAGACACCCTGAGTTGAGGAATCTGAATCAGTTTAGGGAAAGAAAAAGTTGTATTAGCCTGTCCCTAGTTTCCACCCACCTGTTCTGAAAAGCTGAATGGAAGCACCAGAAATATAAAAGAAGGCCAAAATACCAAGATAAAGGTTTGGCTGCGGTAAAACACCTGACATTTCAAATATGAGACACGTTCTTCAAGTACTCTTTGGCGTTGCAGTGGCCGCCACTGCTGCTGCTTCTTCTGCTATAGATAAAGAATTCATATCATGCTTGCACTCACAGTTACATGCCTCCGGTACACTAGAAATCCTCAAAAATAAACCCCCAGAACCCAACTTGAGCTTCATCTCTAATCAGTCTCAAACCTACAGGTGCACATGCCAAGGTAATTAGAGCAAAGCCACCCACAAAAAGTAATTCAAATTATGAATTAGAGGAAAAGATGTTATCTATAACAGAAAAATTATGTTTAATTCTCTTCCTTAAGCACTAACAAGTGTATGCCTGCATGGTATGTTTGCGTTCTTTATCTTAAATCCCCGCCAATGCCCGTTTATCACAGCACTATTGAAGCCATGTTGATGACAGGTGTTTTAGGCTGTTTGTTCAGACGTAATATGGTAATTGGATTGAAAATGGCTGCCCTGGGTGATGGCACAGATCCTCCGCCTCACAGCCGTTTGTTTCCAACAGAAGGTTTGAATCAGGAATGTGGATTTCGTCAGCCCACCCCACCCCCCACCCCCAACGAGCAGCAGAAGGACCTCACGCATCACCAGCTTGCGCTCTCGCCGCCGTTCCTTTGCTCTGTAACATGCTGTTCTGTGACTGAGCGCGTCTCGAGTCTGAGACATTTGTGCATATGTTGGATTGTAATGTGCGTTTGTGTATCAGCGTGTTTGTAAGGATATGCGTCAGATTGCAAGAGAGGATTCAAGCCCTTCAAAGTTTCACCATCTGTCTGGAGAATCTGACTTGTTTTTTTTCCTGTGCTGAGAAATGCATCTGCGCTAATGTAGGATATATAAACAAGCTGCACTTTGTTTAATGGGCAACAGCTCACAAAATCTAATTCTCCCGCCAAAGTCTCCTGCAGCTTGGCTCTGCGTGGTGTGAATCTCCTGTAAATGGCTGCGGTGGACAGGCACGGGCTGTGATGGGGACACGCTGTAAAGTAAAGCCTTGGATGTGGATGGGAATTGAAGTCGAGTGTCACAGAGGGGCTTGATAACAGACAGAATGGCAGAGTGTTGAGGAAGCACTTGACAACAGCCTGTACAAAGGGAAAAGTGAAATGATCCTGCCATCCGCTCATCAGTGGCAGCAAAAAATGTTGGGAAGCGCTCATCAAATGGCAGAAAGCTGCCCGCCTGACTTAGCCTGCTGTTGTCTGACCAGCTGACTAGCCGGCTGACAGAATGATAGCTCCTTTGTAGTGCTACCTTTTTGTCTCCGAATTTTCTGGCTCCTCACAAATTAAACTGGAGCTTTTGAAGTGATGCGCTCATATGCTCATCCAACTCCCCGATCCAGCTTCCACCTGCACCTTCCTTCCACTCAGTCGGCCTGCCTGTCTTTCGAATGCATTCTGCAGACTCAGGCTCCCATAGCAAGATCTGAGCGCAGATCCTCAACCTATATACAAGAGCATGAGAACGCTCCCTCTGGCATCTGCACGCTTGTCAGCAACACATCCTCACAGCCGCAGCTACTGTTTCCTTGCAGCTTTCTCCAACCAGACAACATGGAACCCCATTGTCTTTTGCTTTAATTGTGCTCCTTCAGGCTGCTGGTTAGTCACACAACAGAGCAGCGTACCTGAGGGAAGTGAATAGTGTTGGTGTTAAACCGAGGATTGGCTTACACACTCATGCACACACGCCCTCATAGAGTGTGTACCGGTGCTTAGAGGAGCAGCTGAGAAGCCCTGTAGAGCCAATTACACATACAGCTCTAATCTCTTGAGTAAGCTGAATGGATAGAGAGGGAGAGGAGAGGAGACAGAAGCAAGGATGAAGGGTGGAAGAGATGGGAGATGACAATAGTGAGGGGAAGGAAGAACAAGCAGGAATGGATTGATGGGAAACATAAGGGGAGTAGCAGGAGGAATGGAGGAGGGTGCTGAAGTGAGTAAGAAATGAAAAGTGTTGACCTATGCTTGGAGGGGAGGTGAAAGAAAGACAGAATGGGGTAAAGGAATCAGGGAGATGTAGTCTGAGGAAAGAGTGAGTGTTGACACGAGCGTGGGGGCAGCTCCAAGCCTCGACATGGCGTCAGATGCAGTGCCCCCAGTCGAGACGCGTATCTACCTGTCTAACTTTTATCAGTTAAACGGATACAGCCCTGAGAGCCCCATAGGCGGAACGTGAAACTTCTAACGGCCGACGTCTCTTTTCCCTCAAGCGTTGTCAAAAGGCAACAAGAGCTTCCTTTAATGTGTTATATCTGCCTGTCATGTCAGCTGCCTCCTTCTCTGTCCTTCTCTCCTTCTTACCTTTTCACTCTTTCACCCTTTGCACCGTGATATATAACTCCTGTTTTCGCTTTATTTTTGCTTAACCCAGATCCTCGCTTTCTTTTTCTTTTTTTCCCCTCTCTGCTAAT
>JAPZEA010000012.1:32140524-32154427 GCA_029783685.1 Heniochus monoceros | reverse complement strand
GTGCGTGGTGGCTGCAGCCGTCAGTCAGTGTGCGTGGTGGCTGCAGCCGTCAGTCAGTGTGCGTGGTGGCTGCAGCCGTCAGTCAGTGTGCGTGGTGGCTGCAGCCATCAGTCAGTGTGCGTGGTGGCTGTAGCCGTCAGTCAGTGTGCGTGGTGGCTGCAGCCCTCAGTCAGTGTGCGTGGTGGCTGCAGCCCTCAGTCAGTGTGCAGCCGTCAGTCAGTGTGCGTGGTGGCTGCAGCCGTCAGTCAGTGTGCAGCCGTCAGTCAGTGTGTGTGGCTGCAGCCGTCAGTCAGTGTGCAGCCGTCAGTCAGTGTGTGTGCTGACTGTTTGTCCTGCGCTTCATTACGGCGACTGCAGCGCAGGTGACTGCTGACCGGCTTTCATTTCTGGGCCGATGTTAGAAAATGATGTAACAGATAAAGCCATCTAGCGCTGAAATGATTAGTCGATTGATTGTTTGGTTGATCGATAGAAAATCCTCTGCTTCCACCTTCATTGTTTTCCAGGTGGCATCGTCGGATCTCTCGTTTTGAGAAGCCAAAAGATGTTTGTATGATATCAAGCAGAGAAAAGAAACTCATCAACATTTATGAATGTTTTGTTGATTAGCTGACTGGTTAATCAGCTGTATGATGGGTGAAACTTAACTTCAGGTTTGGTGTTTCTCCTCTTGTGTAACACAGCATGTGTCTGACATAGTGAATATTTTATTTATCAGGTTTTTTACACCAGGAACACACCATCTCAGCATTAAAGGGGTTCTTCAGTGATTTATTTTTGTACTTCCATAAATTTGGGCATCATGAAAGACATTTTAAAAAGCTGAGATATCCTGTCAGGGTCCACGAGGGGCCACGGGGGCCGGACATGTGCGACCCAAACTGTCCGACCACTGGACTCTATATGCTGATCAGAAATGCCAACAGATATGAACACGTCTGTGTCAGCAGAGCCGCATCCACTGCTCATGTCAGCCTCTGTTTGATCCTACATTTCCCACAATGCAGCTTGATATCATCTTCTCGTACACCCTCTCTGCCTGGTAAACATCCACAACTTCCAAACTCCTCGCTCCAAGTTGTAACACAGGTTCTCGAAGGCTTAGCCGAGATGACCCAGATGACATCACTGTGACATCACCGGGGTTATTTCATCCCCATGATGAGTAAACTGGTCTTAGAGCGTAAAATCGGTGGAATGCTCCTTTAATCCATCTACAGCCAGCAGAGTCAGCTCAGAGGGAAGCTTTCGCCTGCTGCAGATTTTTCTTGGCTCTTGCTGCTTTGCTTGGTTGTGTTTTACGGTTTGCTTGGACTTCACATCTTAACAGTTTTAATATTAACGTTGTGCATATCATTTACCCCGAGCTGACACCATCGGACGCTTTGGGGGACGAGTCTCTCAGCTTGAGGTTGTAACCGTGGCACGGTGGAAACGTCAGTCAGTTGATTGTCCACCATTTTGGTCCAAATGGATCGCCGTGAAATTTGGTTGAGACATTCATGGTGATCCCCTGCCTTTTCCCCGTGCACCACCAGGAGTTTGACTTATTTATTTATTGGATTATTTAACAGCGCGCATTAATAAACATTGCCGTAAATTTCCCAGAGTTAGCCAGGAGGCTATTTTTCATCTGTGGTGCCTGGACAGATGTCACAAAGTCACTCTGAAAACAGAATGTAAGATTGAAATAGCATGCAGAGCAAGAATAAAGAGAAAATATTAGTAATTATTCAGGACATTGTTATCGACAGGACTGTGTGGTTTAGAGGGACTTTGCTACAGTCGTTCATGGTATCCAGATGAATGACTTTGATCATCTGCTCACTTTTCCTTTAGCGCCACTAGCGGGTTGACATTGAAATAGCATGCCATCTGTTGGGTAGTTTTCTAGATGTGGGACACATCGTACCCAGACTTTTTATCTAGCGCCATCGTGTGGTTAAAATCAGCTCGTCCAATAATTCAGTTTATGACCAAATAACTGAAAAACTTTGTGTTTAGTGCTAATTGGCAAATGTTAGCATGCTAACACGCTGAGCTAACGCAGGGAACATGGTCAACGTCATACCTGCCAAACATCAGCATTGTAAGCGTGTTAGCATGTTAGCATTTAGCTTCAGTGCAGCCTCACAGGCCTGCTGGCATGGCTGTAGGCTCTTAGGCTCGTTGACATTTTGTAGAAGAGTCTGAACCAGCGGTTGGAGGTGCAGACATGGCCTACATCCTTTCATATATGTTCAGTATTGGCTTCATTCAGAATTTCACTGAAGCAGCGTCTCACTGCTTTGAGATGAAAGAATAAGACTGAACATAAAGTTTTTAATATCTGCATCGCTGCATTGAGTTGAGACTTCCAGTTTTCTTGTGCGTCACTTAATAACTTCACACACATTTCCTGCAGTCGCGCAATCTAAATTTCACATTGTTGGTAACCTGAGGATCTTGATTAGACTTTAAAATGAAGTCTTGAAGGTTCTGAATAATTTTGCCAAATGTGTTTGTTCTGACTGACCTGCTGAAGAGTCTGCAGGGTTAAACAGGTCAAAGAATTTGAATAGAAAAGTCGTCTCTGCTCTACATCTCTATGAATATTTGAATGTTTGGTTTCCTAAAATATGAATGTCTTCAGGCTTTTCTCAAAGATAAACATCGATAGTGAGCAGAGAGACATGTAGGAATTTTATTATGAAATGACTGAATGCGTCTTTGCAGCAACCAAATTACACTTTAGAAATAGAGTGTTTCTGCATATTTTCATGTAGTTTTACATAAAAATGCTCCCTGGTTGTGTAACTGGTGTAACTGTGACACATGCAGAGAACACTGGCTCTGTTGTGACAGTAATACAGAATGCATTAGACTCAATATGTTCCCTTGATTTAATGTGTGTTTGCTGCTGAACTGACAGCAAAGTTCACAGGAGCCAAGTCTGTCCTGAGCCCACACTGAGAGTTTCATCAACACCTAAGCAGGAAGGTGGAGAGCAGCCAGACTGACCAGCAAGAACACACACACACACACACACACACACACACACGCTGACAGAGAGACACACTCATACACACATTCAGCTGTCATCCCTGCCCTCTCTTCCTCCTCTTCATCTGTCTCACTCGCAGTGATTCACCAAAAGAGCATCCATGTTGCTTCATGTCAGTTTGTAAAGAAACTCTCCTGCGTGGACACGTGGCGCCGTCCTCCCGCCCATGTGCTGCTGCTGCTGCTGCTGCTGCTGCTGACAGCGAGGAGGACAGAGGACGGTGGTGTCTCAGCTCCCATCATGCAGCCATCCTGCCTTCATAGCAGCCTCCTGCTCTACGTGGCATCAGGAAGCTGTTTCCATCCCGGGCTGGAGAGAAAACATGAACAGTGTGTCTGTCATGGATTTATTACAGCCGATACGATGAGAGCAGCCTTTCTGTAAAACTGGCGACACAACACCTAAAACTACAAACAAGGTCCATTTTTATCCTCAGAGAGCTTTCTACATGCTGAAAGCTCCTCAAATTGTAACTGATGCAGTATTTTGACCTACGAGGTCTTCATCAGGCAAACATGATGAACAATATTTGGAATATTTTAGCCGTGTTAGTGGCTAAGGGTGGCGGCCGGTCACTGAGGATGAATGGTCATAACTTTGATCCTCTGACTTTTCACCTTTTCTATCTTAAAGTCGACATTTTAATTTTGTCCAGTACTTAAGTTTGTGACCAAAAACCTGCAAAACTGATGACATTCACATCAGCCTCAGCTGTGCTTTGTGTTTGTTGCTAATTAGCTAAAATAAGAAAGTGATCACGCTGAGCGTTGCACCTGCCTGTTGCCATCGTGAGCATGCTACCATGTTAGCATGCAGCTCAAAGCAACACGGCGTGTAAGAAGAGCCTCAGAGAGCTGCTGGCATGGCTGTGCACAGCGTCCGGCCTCTTTACTTCAGCTATGTTTGCATCATGAATGTGATCAGATGAAACAAGAACAAACTGAAGCCTCTATTCAGCCGTTTGCATTAGACTACGTTCAACTGAGGTCGTCCTCTCATGGATTCATCCCAGCCCGAACTGGATGAGAATTTCTTGTGGAACAAATAAACGTGTAAAGACGAGGTTGCTTTTCTTCGGCGCTCACAAACCCTGACGCTGCGTCTGAATGCTCGCGTGCGTCACTGCTGCCGAGAGCGAGGAGACTGTCGTCGTTTGGCAAATGCCACGGCAACATTATGCACAATGGTTAATCTAAATCTGTATCCACAACACACCCACTCACTCACACACACACACACACACACACACACACACACACACACTGGGTCTCCAGTGGTTACATCACTGGGGGTATGACCAGCTCAGGACAGTGGTACATTGTCTATTTGGAGACAGATTGGCTTTACATAAGACACACACACACGCACATGCACACTCTCCCAGATTCTTCTGTACACACACACACTTACACAACCTGACAATAAGGCACTCACATCCACTCTCCCATGCACACATACTGGCTCTCCCCTTCCCAGGACAGGCATTGTGCTCCAATAATGCACTCAGTTGACTATTCATGCTCATGAAACATTCAGCGAAAGGGATCGTTCACTTATTCACTTGCAATCAGTCTCTCACTACGCAACACATGCCACAGCTCACACACACACACACACACACACACACACACACACACACACACACACAGCTCTGGTCCCCAGTACTTCAATAGTGGCCCATTGTTTAGGCTCAGCATTGTGCTGCACCTCAGACAGGCCCAGCTCAACAGTAACTCCGCTGAAAATGACAGGAAACATCCTTTTAAATCCCTGCTCATCACTAAAAATAGAGGCAGATTATGTAAGCATATTCAGTGTTCTTCACTAATCAGGGAGCCCTCTGGAAACACCACATGGAACGGGATCAAGCCACAGTGCTATCACATGCATATGGAGTGCGTGTGGCGCGGGAGATTTTTGTGCTGTTGTCATGTGCCATTTGAGTAATGGAAGATGGTAACCACGTGACAAGCAAAGGACTTTCACATTTTCTGGATGCTGAAACAATTACAGCATGCATGTTAACACGGTGAAGGCCCAGTGGGCAGAACCTCACTCCAAGATTACTTTTGGAATGCTTCTCTGGCCTTCATTGTCTCCTCGTAAACAAACGCCGGTGTTTCTTCATGTTTTACCCAACACACATGAAACTGCATTTACTTTGTATTGTTGATTAATTCCAGTAAAACACCAGAGTTGAATCATACTCTCCTCTCTGCTGCCCTGAGTTTCTTTTTAACAGAGTAAGTCTGTTCAGTCGCTTGTTATTTCCAGTCACTCCCTCTCTGCTGTCCGTGAAGGTTCTCAGTCATCCAGGTCATCTTAGACTCCCTTTCTGCTGTTTTTCAAGTGCTGTCAAGTTACATTCGCTAAAACCTTTCATGCAGATGTTTCAAATTAAAATCCTACCAGGAATACGAGGGACGGAGCTCCTGGAAGGATGTAATTGTGAAATAACTGTACAGGTACAAGTGTTGAGTTTCACTGAGCTTAAAATCACTTGAAAAGCAGAAAAATGGAAGCAACAGGAAATAAAATAGTGAATGAAAACTGTGTTTCTGCAAAGAGAAGATAAGTCTGAACAGAAGAGGGGTGAGTGTGACATGACTCTGTTGTTGTTCTAATAGAGCTAGTGCTGTGGAAATGTCCATCATACTGAATGTATCATGGTGACAGGTAAATGGGGAGACGGCATACAGTATCAACAGCAACAGATTCAGATCAGGAAACAGGGAGGCTTCTCAGGGAATGTAGCAAGATACTTAAAACATATACATACTATAATGCACAAAAGCATCATGTGTAAAATGATAAATTAGAAATAAAGGCCCAGTTGTCTCTTTACAATATTTTGTCATTATTATTTAACCAGTTTTTGGTGCCTTTATTATAATGTCAGGTTGCATAACTTAGCTTGGGAGTATAGTTGAAGGCAGGGAATGTTTTTATAACCTTCCCCTGCTTGAGAACACTCAACTCACTCCACCAATTCAAATTTCTCTGGTTTAATTAATCTTCTTTTGGATATTTGTATGTGCTGAGTTGGACGATTGGTTGTAATACACAGGTGTGTCTCACTTCCTTGGTGCAGGTCCGTTAACTGCCTCATGTAAATGTCCTGTGACTGCAGTGGGTTTTGTGGTAAGAAGGCTGGTGGCAAGGCAATAAAAGTTGCCAGAAAGACTATGTCAAAGTTAAAATGAGCATCACATGAAGAGGACAACAGTAGGATGACCTTCAATTCCAGGGATCAACTACATTCGAATGCTAACTCTTTGATTTTACTGTCATCTGCGCTCAGATTCTCATGGCGAAGGAACGGGAAGTTCTTCAACATCGGGAAAGATCCCAGGGTGACGATGCGAAAACGCTCGGGAACTCTGGAGATCGGTTTCCGGAGCGGAGGACGACCAGAGGACTACGAAGGAGAGTACCAGTGTTTTGCCAACAATGAATTCGGAGTGGCTTTGTCCAACAAAATCCTGCTCCGGGTCTCCAGTAAGAACACACAGGAACACATTACACGATATTTGGACATTTGGTGCACACACTGAAATATCATCATAGACTCAATCAAAGTGTCATGGTGTGTTATAATAGACAAATCATTGTCATATCCACCTTTTATCATCTCTTGCTTTACTCCGTCTCCTCCTTCTACACCACTTTCTGCTCCACTCCCCCACCCAGAGGCTCCTCTGTGGCCTAAAGAGGTGCTGGAGCCAGTGGTGGTGACTGAAGGCTCCCCGCTGGTTCTGCTCTGCAACCCCCCACCGGGCCTGCCTCCTCCGTTCACCTTCTGGATGAACAGCGGTGAGCACCAATTACACCCAAATATACAAATGTATATGTCTGATCTGTGTGTCCTGCTGTCACTGTATTAGCCAGAGAAAATTGGATTATGGCTCATTATCTGGTACAGTTTTATCATCTTAAACTGGAAACAAACAAGTTCTTTGCTTTAATTTATCATTATGAAGGAAATTTCACAGTGGAATGGCTGTAGAATACAGACAGTCAGGCACCATTTCTATCTGCCTTCATATCTCAGTCATAGGCTGAATGAATAAAGTCCCGCTTTTTCTCCTAATGTTTTTTCTACTCCCCAACGTCAACCCCTGCTGTACTTACTTGTGTGTGCGAAGCAATACTCAAACTATGTTTTTACTCCATATAAAATGATAATAATTTCACTTGACCTCTTCAGTGAACATGCTTCTTTCTTCCGTCTCGTCTCCAAAGCAGTTTTGATCATTTCTTCACGGAAATTTGGAAACCAAAAGTGTGTCCTGTGTATTTAGGCTCTGAGGAAAACAGGAAATGATCCACTTTACTTTGCAACAGCTGCACCAACAATAATACCACTTGGAAACGCTAGAGTGGCTTGAAAACTTGTCTGTTTCCACTTTAAGGTGGACCGAGACATGTGAGCAGTATTTTTCGCTGCAGCAGTGGGTGACAACTGTACATTTAGTGGCTTTTACGCCAAAGGGGGGGATGTTGATTTATGACCCTTTTGGAATTCCATATTCCTCACTATAATTTTCTTATTAAGAATTTTCCCTCTTAACTGAGCACCTGATTAGCTTGAAAGCTGACTGCGTCATTCTCTGGGATGACATGTTTGCTGCTGTGTCTTTTAACACAACCACCTTAAATGAAGTCAGTCGGCATCCACAAAGAAAAGCAATGGTCGTAGGTAATAGCTGCTGAGAAGTGCATTTTATTTGTTTTTGCTGTCTTTAGATTGTGATGGGCTAGAGGTCTTTCAGGTCATCTAGAGACGGGCTTTTCAAAGCAGTTTGTCTCCAGTGACCTCTAATAATAATGCTTTAATTTAGTCTTTTATCCCTTGTGGTCTTGTCTCTGTCAGTTTCTTTCTCTCAGCAGCTTTTAGGAGACTTTTAAGACTTGAACCAGTCTGGCGTCCGTTCCTTCCCTCTCACCTTTACACTGTAGTGTCCTTCTCCCAGTCGGGTTACGCTACAGTACTGTGTGTGCATGTACTCGTGTCCAGCCAGAAGCTATTTTGTAGCCATCTAAAGACACTGTAAAAGGCACCTTAGTGAAACAACCGTAACGTTGATTAAAGCAAGTCATTTCTTGGGTATTATATTGTGTATTAAGTACGACTTAATATTTGAAAATGACCTGTTTGAGAAAAACATTCCCAGCAGTAACAAAGATCTCCTTCCCAGGTAGTGCAGCTATAGGTCCTTTCACCTTACGTGAACTCCGTGAAAATATGACACACACACTAACATATGTCATGTAGTCTCATCATGTAGCCCAGACTCTGTAACACGCCAGCGCATTGGGACTGCTGGCCCGGCTCCTGATTGGTCCTGGGGCACTGTCTTGACGACCATACGGCTCACGTCAGTGGGTGCAGTTACAGAGTGTCGGTGACGGTCAGTCTGGATGTCTGTGTGGGTGTGCTGCGAGTTAACGCTTGCCTGTAGCAACTGTAGGATGACGCATCAGCCTGGTTAGCAGAGCTGACATGAACAGACATGAACTTGAACTGAGTTGTATGTGAAAATATATGCATCCAACAAGCTAGTGGTTTGCCTTAAAGGTATCGTTGCTTCTACATTTAAATGATATTTTTAGCCTTTGATACAAGATGTGAGAGATCAGATGGCGACCTGACAAACAAATTTCTGCTCTCTTTCAGACAAGAACTAAAATCATGTTACACTGTGACTGCAGAGAATGTGTGTGTTTGGATCATAGATATATCATCTTTATGTACTGTATCTAAAATATGAGCCTTATTGAAGGGGTACTGAAACAATCAGTGTAGCACTTCCATAAAGTTGCACGTCTCATCATAGACAGATTTCAAAAATGCAGACTGGTATCCAGACTTTTAGCCCCTATGGATCAGTCTCCAAAAACTTCTACTGATAACATACACCTCTTTTAAACTCTGTGTACCCAGTTTGAAATTTGTATTACAACCAGATCAGTTCCTAAAAGAAAAGTTAAATATGAAGTAGTAAAATAGATAACATAACATGTGCAAAATACAAATATCCAAATACAACTGCACACTTACACACTTATTAAATGCAAAATACATAGAAAAAAACATACAAAACTCAAAAGTACAGAAGATAGCCAATCGTGCTGAGAAATCTGTGAATCTGTCCTTGTTTAGAGCATGGACCAGAAAACAACTGCAGATTTCAAACTTGAACCTACATGGTCCCCATTCAGTTGTGAAGTTAGTAATGCTTCATTTTCCGGGTCCAGAATTTCTGAATAATTTCCTCATAATATCCTGGAAGGTTCCTGGAAAGAAATAATGCTGTTGGGTAGAAAAACTTAAACTTATAAATGCTGATGTTTCTGTTGGCTACAGTACAAATCAAATGTGTTAATGCCATTTCATTCTCTCTCTCTTTTCTTTTTTTCCATTTCCTCTGTCCTCCCCTCTGTTCTCCCCCAGCTATGACTCCAATCCCTCAGGATAAGAGAGTGTCCATGGGTCTGAATGGAGACCTGTACTTCTCCAATGTTTTGGCCAAAGATGCTCACACTGACTACAGTTGCAACGCTCGCTTCCTCTTCACACACACCATCCAACAGAAGAACCCCTTCACGCTCAAAGTTCTGACCAGTTAGTAGACAACGCACACATCAGACTCACAAACGTTTGAGTTAATGCAGTCATTTATTCAACAGGAGCCACTGCAGTAACTCTGTGGTCCTGTTCTCTCTCCGTGACTGCTGTGCATGTTTTGATCACATGCCAATCCAGCCCAAATGAAAGATGACATATCTCCATCTAGAGGTGATATCATGACATGACATGCTTGAAATCATAACCTTTTATGGCATTTCCTCAGGTTCGGCAGAATGGAGAAGCATGGTCTCAAAATAATGTGAAATCTTTTCTTTCAGCTTTGTTCAATGTTCAGCACGACTGTGTGCGACCAGGTTCTCTGAGTGTGTATGTGTGTGGACTGATGAGCCGCTGTGTGTGCCTGTGTTTTCAGAGGAGCCGTATAATGACACGTCTTACAATGCTACTGACCCCTACGGTGGTGAGTCACTTACTGTCAGGACAGCTTCCTGTCCAGCTCCATAGTCATGTCCCGCAGTAACATGGCCAGCACACTAACCTGCTAGCTCAGAGCCACGCAAGTCATCCACTGACCTCAGACTGACCCTAGAAACACATGTAATCTCCTAACTGCTCTCTACAGGTGTAGGATGGCTTCCTGTGGAAGACTGAGTGTGTGTTGTTGTGTTTCTTTGAAGGCAGCGACACTCTAAGGCGGAACCTGTTCCACTCAAAAGACTGCACACCCAAACACAAGAAAAGAAATGTACTGTATGCAGCCCAGTGCAGTGAGGAATGCACAGACTTGAAATTTAACTACTATTCACAATTGGCCTCATGTGACAAATCCGACTGTCAGCCTTCATGTCCGTCCCATTTTCAAACTACAAAAACATGGTGGCTGTTCTGGAAATATTGTTGAACGTGTCCTTAAGCTACATGCAGTATGTCCTAAAGTCAGTGCCTGAAGAGTTTTTCACTTTCGAGAGGCATTGAGTATTTTCACCATCTAAACGTTGCCCTTAGTTTGACTGAGCCTTGAGCAGTTGCTATTTTTCAGAATGAAATCTCAAAAACTATTGAGGTTCCGCCTGACCTCGCGATGAATGGCTTACACGGTTGTTTTTATGGCGGATGCAGATTTTCTTTATTAATGCTGCTGGAATTTTGTGTCTACACGCAGCATGTTTAAGATACATCAAAAGTATTTTTGTTTCCATCAGTGTAAAATATGTAAAACCCTCTTGACCATCGTGACACATGGCAACTCTCCACTGAAACTCTAACTGACAAAAAATACAAACAATTTAATGGAAAATGTGGCAGCAGAATCCAATTTTTCCCAATCAATCAATGTACTGTCAGTAATCCCGTCATTACTTCCAATAAAAGACAAACCAACATCTTTTCTGCGCTAATATAGACTCACACAGTAGAAATAAGTATTCATCTCATGTCATTATCCATTTTTTCCACCCTTCAATAAGTGTTAAATGATCACATGTAATGACTAAACATACAGTGATTAACACACAAATCACCCTTAATTCAAGTATACTGCACACAGTGAATTGAATCTGTATATTCATTATGTCATAAATCTATTGAATGAGCCCATAGCTGGAGGGAACAGATCAGCCAAAGTGGCAGCATATGTGCCATTTGCTGAGCCGGGGGGGCAGTGGGTACGAGAGCTCTGTCCCTGAGGGAGAAGATGCTCCTTGTGACAGACCAGACTGGCTCTGAGGCCCAGTGGGACCGAAGACACCGATGAGGCTCCGGCACAGAGGAGGATTAGGTCACATGATGAATATTCAGTCTACATTCACGCTGTGGTCATTAATAGTCATATATGTATGGAAATAAGGTTAGCCGCCTACTACTTCTGCTTTGAAGCATTTCTGTGTGAGTGTGGGGGAGTGATGGGAGCTGGAAAGGCTGTTGAAATGCTCACCCGCGACCGCTCAAACACACACTCACACACACACGCACTACTTTATCACTAATCTCTTACGAACGCACACAGAAGCAAAAATCACAACTCGGTCTTTTTTGTGGGCGGGACGGGTCCAAAGCTGCAGCGCATCCTGAGAAGCCTTGCTAACTTCATCAGCAGGGTGTTTGCCATGTTTCCAGGGCGCTCGCTGCATTGCCATAGATCCCACTGGAGCCATCTTTGACATGAGCACTTTGGCAGTTGTTACCACTAAAATGCCTTCTTTTTCTGTATGTTTCCTCCTCTTGTCATCCTTCTTCTCCTCCCAGTGCCACTAACAATTACAGATCTTCCTCACCCACTTCTGTCTGTTTACCGGCCACTGGAGAAGCTAACAGCTAACAGATGCTTTAATCCCATACAGATCTGCATCACAAAGGAGCGGAATGCTAATTTAATCCTACACACTTCTCAGCAGGCTGTAGCTCTTTGCTGACTGGATTTTATGTCTGCAGTGGTAAAAATTTGAGTTGCAATTGGATCAGAGTGGAAATGAGTGCAGAGCTAAGTAATGATCAAAGATGCAATAATTTAGAAAACACCAGTCCAATCAGTGCTGTAGTTGCAAACAGTTGTCAATTATCGTTTGCAATGCTGCACTTGCAGATGCTGGGAGGGTTTACTGGTTAGAATGTTAAAATGTTGACTTTTTCATGTGAGATAATGTATGGCCACTTCATTTGAAATACTGAAAAGTCTGTGAAGTGAATGCAGTTGAAATGCAGCTGAAGTTTAAGCCATGTACACAGTTGAATTATCAGTTTATATGTAACATTAAAAGCTGTTGAACCAACAGGTTAAGAGCAAGAGCTGAAAACAGGTGAGCCAGTAGCTGAAGAGGAAGAGCTGAATGCAGTGGAAATGTTAGTTGTGTCTAAACCATGCAAACAGTTGAAATGACAGCTTCTAAGTAAACCCTGAAAGCATTTGAATTGTTATTAAAAAGATTAAAGCAGTTGAAAGAAATGAAGTTGGTAAACCTTGAACAGTACTTTATCTGTTTTAAAAGGTTCGTCTTTTGTGGCAAGCCCAAATACAGAGCAGAAAACCTCAGATACTGTAGGTAACGTAATATTTGACGCTCTTAGATTTGTCAGGAGTGTAGTTCATGTGAAAGTGAGAAAAGATGTTTGACTCTTCACTGTAATAAAACTCATTTAAATGCCACATACGTTTGGGTGTTGTAGTGCGCTAACAAAGACGGCACTTGGCAGTTTGATCACATCCCAGACTGCTCAGCTGGACCGTCTGTTTGATTCATTTGCACTCAAATGTTTTATTCACAGTTTGTGTTCAAAAGTTTGTTTCAACCAGCTCCAGCAATATTGATGCTGAACTGCCCCTCAGTTATTGTGTAAAAGCACCACTACGTTTAGCGTGGGTTTTAAGATTGGTCTTTATCCTCCCTCCTCCCTCCCAGTCGTTGAACTGCATGTGTGGATTATAAAAGGCCTCGCAACCTAAAATCCAACTCCAAAGAGCACCAAGGTTCTCTTCTAGCGTCTTGTTTTGGCAAGGCGACTAATTACTATGCTGCCGTGGCTTAATGCTTAAGCCAAGCCTTATGGGAAGGTTTAACATGGGGTTGGAGACTAATGCCAACAACTATATGACCTTACTGCAGTTTGATGTTAAACTAATCTCATTACAGCAGAAAAACTGGACAAGTTTTACCAGCTGCTTTCTTTAATGCCAATCTTTTCCATCTCTGCTCCCTTGGCAACATAAAGCAAGATCACTGACCCCGTTGTTGTTTCTGCCTCTCTTAATGTCTTCCTGTGAGAGAAGCCAGAGGGTGTTAAACCCATTTATAGGCTACTTTGGCCTCGCAGCAGACAGCAGACAGAGCCAAAACCCGGCAGAGATGGAACACAGCCACAAGGAAATGATCAGAATAATAGTGTTAGATTTATGTGGCGCTGCCTACAAAGAGGATGTTTATCTCCTTGTAGGAAGTGAGTCATAGTACAAAGATAGGGCTCCAGGATGAATGTGTTTGTGTGTGTGTGTGTGTTTGCGTGTGTATTAACCCCTTCCTTGTCCTTCGTCTGCAGGCCGTAAAGTAACAGAGTCCACGCCAACCTTCCTTTCACCTCCAGGGAGCGAGAGTTCCAAAATGGTGCTACGAGACGAGCAGCTGCTGCTGGAGTGTATTGCTGCTGGACTGTGAGCTCCCACACACACACACACACACACACACACACAAGATAGGGTGAAATGTGATTTGGGCTTACTGGCCTACCCCTCTGCTACCTTGTGAGTCATAGAGGCTAGCACAGTGAATGGGTCAGAT
>JAPZEA010000012.1:31990797-32002927 GCA_029783685.1 Heniochus monoceros | reverse complement strand
GTCTGTCTGTCTGCCTGTCTGTCTGTCCATCTGTCTGTCTGCCTGCCTGCCTGTCTGTCTGTCTGTCTGTCTGTCTGTCTGCCTGCCTGTCTGTCTGTCTGTCTGTCCATCTGTCTGTCTGTCTGTCTGTCTGTCATCTCAGTTTGAGGCCTTAGCTTTACATTATCCAGGGTCTTAGGGTCGTCCTGTCATGACACAGACAGGGCTCATTGTGTCCATAGATTACATAGAAAAAACAGTGTTATGTACAGTACACTTGTGAAACAGGCTGATTTACTGTTTCTTGTATTTCTGTCAGAAATTCCTGATGTCTTTTTTTTTTTCTTAAGATTTCCTTTTTGAACTTTCACTTGTTGTGCCCTGCTGGAAATAGCCCACTTCTGATGCTTTGGTTGAGTTTCTTTACTTTGTCTTTTAAGCTGGTGTGAACTTCTGTTTCAGGTAGTGTCAATTGATCATGAAAAGCCTTTTTCAGGCCTGAACAGGATCTAATTTGCATCCTACATGAACTATGGACCACAGCTGCAAAAGAAAGAAAAAAGAACAATTTGTTAAAACGAAACAATACATGAAGCATATTTAAGGTGACACAGAAATGAACAGCAGTTGTTACACATTGGCAGCTGCTTTTTGGTGGCAAACTAAATATTTGCTTAGTTTAGCTCAGCTTATTTATAAGTTGTTCTCAAAAATCAAAAAAAAAAAAACACTAAACATTTCAAGAAACTAAATGCAATTTTACAGAGAAGAAATTTTTTTAAAGCTGTCCACCATAATGTCCATTGAACTAGCTAATGCTAACATACAGAATAAAAAACACATGACCTGCCAATTAGGCCGTGTCTATGAAGTGCAGCAAAAGAGCAAAAGACTATTCACTTCCTATTTCTGTTTCTATCTTTGCTTTCAGTTTTACTAGAATGTGATGTGAATATTCATGTCTAAACCTTCCCCACATGGGTGCACACTTTTTCATTCATAGATTCTTGTCAATCTGCAAACAGCTGCAGAATCAGATATATCTAATAGTGAGTGGGTGACAAAGCACTTTTCTGTGTTTTCTTTGCTCTACTGCACTTTGTACAGGGTGTGCGGCCTGTTGGCTGTGTCATTGCTACTCTTATCGATTAGATACTGGACCTTACAAGTTCTTTAGCTTTATTAGTACATGTTACCACCAACTATGTTCACAGCTACTTACTGATAAAAGCTCTCTCCTTACGCCTCCTCCTTCTGTCATTTATTTCAATAGTTACATGCATTTATGTGATCATTTAAAGTAATAATTATCACTTACAATTTAGTTATTAGTAATAATTTAAAGATAAATTAAAGAGACGACAGAAAATGAGAGGCGAGAAAGATGGGGAATGGCCCCCAGCTGGATATAAACTCCAAGTACTGTAGAAAGCAAGCAAGAGAGAAAGAGAGAAAGAAAGAAAGAAAAACTTGCACCTGCTAGGCAGCTTACTAACTTGTATTTTATTTTTGGTGCATGTACTGGATTCTGACTGTGTCAGACCTGGAGGTGAAGGGCTTGAACAAGCGAGTGTCAGGTCAGTCGTTTGAGGTGATCCTGAAGGATGCTGATCAGTCTGGGGACAAAAGCCACCCTCAGCTGCTGCCCTCTCCCCCGAGGAAGGAGATGTCGCTGGAGGAACTCCAGAAGAGGCTGGAGGCCGCTGAGGAGAGGAGGAAGGTAAGGAGAGTCACCACATGGTCTCATGATTGAGAATCACTGCTGATCTCTTTTTATTTTTTGACTTAAAGGTGATTTGAGGTTGACTTGGTGTTAAGGTGTTGGGGCTGAAGATGCTCCTCTTCTTCTCCACCGGCATGTTGTGGAGAGGGTGGGAGATGTTGTTCAGGATGTTAACTAACTTGGAAAGCATCCTCTTCTCTGTCACTGCCTTCAGACTGTCCGGCTTGACTCCTCCTCCAATCACTGGGCCTAACTAGGTGTTTGACCTGTTAGTGTCTCTCGCACCCACGCTCCATCCCAAGCAGACACTGAAGCCTGTAAGCCTCTGCAGGAAGTAGGGCCCGCTCTGGCCCTTCCTGTAGAGGGCCCCTGTGTTCCAAGCCCACTCTAGTCTGTCGTCCCGGTGCACTCCAAGGTATTTATGGGTGTGAACTACCTTGACATTCTCCACCAGGATGGATACAGTTGTCAGAGGAGGTTTGTCCAGAGGAAGCCTACAATCAGCGAGGTGTAAAAGTCGGGTGGACAAAAATCGGATTTTAAAAAGCGAGGGGGATGAATAGAAATTTAAACAAAAGTATTTCCCAAAATGCTCAGCTGCTTCTTTAACTGTAACTTTCTTTAACTTCATATTTGAAACCTAATGTGTTTTTTCGCAGTAGCCATCAGAACATATTGTATGGTGGGGTAACCATGACACTGTCTGTCACAGCCACAACATTTTTATTTTGAAGACCAAAGCTTCACGATGTGTTCTCCAAGTGCTTTGATTCTTTTAATCCTTTGGTTGTTTTGGATATGGAGCAGTTGGAAGGTTATTGCTCTTTGCTATATTTTGACTGCACACTCAGATTTCAGAGGATGAAAACTGAGTCCTCCCAAGTGTTGTGTTGAGAAATAGCTTCAGTAATCACATCTTTCTCAATCCACGATTAAGCCAGTTGTAAAGCAGAACTGAACTCGTAGTACAGCTTACAGTTCAGGCAGACAATGACACTGAACAGGTTTGCTGAAGGCACAGCAGTTGGCAGGGCTGCCAGCTAAGCTGCGTCTCTTAACCTCAAAGAGTTGACCTCAAGATAAGTTCATGAAATCTGTCTAATCTTGCTCTGAAGAAGTGAACGCTGGCGTGTTCCAGAATTGTACTGTAATATCCTCTCAGACTGATTATCGGATGTCAACTTGAAACTACACTGGAGTAAATAAGGCTTTTCAGCAGCCTCTACAAATATAAGAAAAGGAGGGTTTAAATTAAAGGAGCCTGCAACACTGGCACAAGGTGTGATGGTGAAATTATCTTGAAAATGAAAGGAGTGACACAATTTAAAGGGTGTAATGACCGTTATGCTGCATAGAAACAAAGTCAAAATAGATATGACTCAGTGTCCTGAATTAAAACTCAATCACCAAGTGAGGAACAGATGACACTGAACAGTTTTTGCTGTAAACAAGCAGTACAAGTAAAGCCTGTTTCATTTTTTCCAGTCCAGAAGGTAATGAAGTAACAGAGCAGATAATTGCTGATAATTGCTGAGGGACTATATGAGGGAGTGCGTTGAAACTTCAGTGGGTGGCAAGTTGTTATTTCAAAACAGCATGAGCATAATGCTCAATCTGTTCTACATGGCAGTAAATATCTGACTGATTGCACCTTTAGACTCAGAAAACTCAGCCAGTTCTTTGCTTTCTGATGAGCTTGGTTTTCAGTTTTCATGTATCTCTGCCATCCCAACTGCCACTGCCATAATCACCGTCCTCATTCTGGTGACTCCACTCTCTTTGTTTGCCCCCCCCCCAAATCTGCAACCCCTCTCCCTGCTGTAGTCCCAGGAGGCCCTGGTGCTGAAGCAGCTGGCAGAGAAGAGGGAACATGTGCAAGAAGTTCTCCACAAAGCGCGTGAGGAGAACAACATCTTTAGCAAGAAGACGGAGGAGAAGCTCATCCAAAAGATGGAGGTTAACAAGGAGAACCGGGAGGCCCACCTCAACGCTCTCAAACAGCGCCTGCACGAAAAAGCAAGTCTTCCTGTTCTGTGATCATTTGTCAATTATTATTAATGTTTTTAATCAATTCAGGCACAGCACCATTCTATTTTCCAGCAAGTTCTGCCTTATTTTTGTAATTTCACATGACCCACACAAACCAACATACTTTGACTGACAGATGGTTCTCCCACAATATTTGGATTATGTGACATCAGTACAAATTGGACATAATCCCTTTTTCTAACATGTAAATTGCGTTCACATAAGTTTCCATACATATGATAATAATATAAATTAATATAATTTTGATGGTATGGTATGTTTAAATCAAGGATTGTCCCTTAATGTTTAAGGTTGGGCAGCTAAAGCTACTTGGTTAAAGTTGTAATCCTTAAAGCAAATTTTGGGATTGATGGAGAAAATTAGAGGAGAAAACTGATACCACTCACATGTCTGTATGCTAACCGCCAGCAGCTGACTACCTTAGCTTAGCCTGAAGACTGGAGGCGGGGGGAAGTCGTTATCCTGGTTCTGTTCAGAGGTAGCAAAATCCATCAGCTAACACCTCTAAATTGGCTAGATTTTAGAAATGCTATGCTGGTTTAATGAATGAGACAACAAGATGTTAATGAGAGAGTGAGAGTTAGTGAGAGTTGCGACACTCGTTGATCTCGACGCCACGCAGTTACATGGATCACGTCGCTCCCAGTAGTTCCAAAGAAATCCACGCTGTCAACGTGTTTGAATGGACTGTATTTGCAGCAATTTTCGGTCAATATTAACACATAGTGTACATTGATTGCGATGTCACTTATATTCAGTATAGCAGTTTTCTGGTGAGTGGTGGAGAGACAACATTAATCAGTTTTTCTGTTTTAATTTTGGAGGGGAGGGAGACTGCTCCCATAATGTAGAATGCATTAACAGTAGATTAACATTTACATCTACAGTAGTGGAAAGTAGCTAATCAAGTGCTGTACTTAAGTACAATTTCGAAGTACTTGTACTGTACTTGAGTAGTTCCACTTTCTGCTGTTCTATTCTTTTTCTATTCTTTTCTATTCTGCTAGTCACTGGCTTTGGCAGCATGTAATTGGCCAAAATGGAAAAGAAGATTTTAATAAATCAAATATAATTAGAATTGCAAAAAAATACTTGAAAATATGGTTTTGATAGAACATGTAGTTTAATGTTTCACTTACAGAATAAATAACAAGAAAGATAGGTGCTGTTTTTCCTGCCTTTTAAACTTCTCATGGATGTCACTGATACTGTAGATCAGCATAGATTCTCAGGAACAACAGCGAACAGAAATGCACTGCCAAAGACCGAAAAATGCCGTCAGATGACAGAGTTGTAACAGAAAGGTCAATAAAACAACACTGATGGGACTGTTTTACATGAAAAACAACCAACATTACATGAGCAGAACACCAGCAGAAGGCCAGCCATCACTCATTTAATAATTTATTCCTGTGCTTTTCCCACTGTCACATGTCAACATGTCCTCTGTGGAAAAGACTCACATCCCATCAAAGTGCCTTAAAAATGAATATTTACATTAGTAAAAAAAAACTGTTAGAAGTCATTATTAAATAAGCAAGGTTGATGCAACCAAGTTACTCAGAAATGTTTCCACTTTGGACACATGAGCAGCTTCATTTCCATGACATTTTACACCCAGTAAATGATGTAAGTATTCCTGCTGGTTGTGAACTGGAGTGAATGCCAGTTTGACTGCTGCGTGCAACAGAAAAAAAGTGCTGGATGAGAGCTGGTACTGTGTGTTGTTGAGGTTATAAATTGCAGACCTCAAACTAGACATTTTATTAAATCACCAACACCTCAGGAACGCTCAACATTAGACATCTTACATTCAGAAGCTGAAAGCAGGAAAAAACTTCTCTGCATACAAATAGGGTCATGAAGAGCACAGAGACTTCCTGAAACTCAAGATCTCTGTATATTGCATCATGTGTCTACAACAGCTCAGCACTCGACTTTAGGGCCTTTAGTGATAAAAAAAAAAAGTGTTGTGTCTCTAAGTTTCATTTTCCACAGAAGCTCCATCCTCTGTCATCATTACAGCCATTAGGTTTCATTTTGCATCATGTGTAACTGACAGTTTATGACTTGATCTTGCAGGAAGTCCACGCTGCTGAGGTGCGCAGGAACAAGGAGCGTCAGGCAGACCTCTCTGGCTGAAGATCTTTTCTACACTCTGGCAGTGGATGATCATTTTAAAAATCTTCTGTGTATCAAAGTTTTCCTGTTGTTCAGTATTCACCAATATTATCCCACAGTGCACCTTTCAGGACTCAAACTAGTAGCTAATCAGCACTAAATAATGTTACTCATCTGTTTCATTTTTGGTAAACCACACACATTTGGAAGCCCAGAAACATATTCTGATAGCAGAGGCGAGAACAGCTGAAATAAAGTCCAATCCTGAGCCACACAAGGTCTGTGTTGGGTTTACTTTGAGAGTAAGAGGGTGCTGGCCAATAACATTCTCTGATTTAGTTAAGAGGTGTAACTGAAAAAGAAAGCTAATTTACCGTGAACAGTCAGATAAAGTCAGTTTCTTTCCACATTAGTTTACTGTGAGTTTGTCATGCCTCTTATGAGGGCTGCCCTAAGCCTTTTTAGAGCCCGAGGTGGGCTGTCCTTTAATGATTCCCCTCCACACCCCTTTACAAAAGTCAATGAACTGGATGAGGTAAAACAAATATGTGTTCTACTGTTTTCAACTGAGTATATATGAAAAAGATCAGCACAGTGCTGAAGTGCATTCAAGTGTGTATATGTTTATTGCCATGACGAACACACTCAGTCAGTCATTATACTGTGCCACTCCAGTAAAAGCCAATGAATACCCTACTTTTATCATCTACCTTTTCACTGATCTGAAGCAGTCTTTGCGGAAATCCACATGACACAAATATGCCACATGGCAGAAACTTTAATCCCAGCAGGTATCTAAAGGGCTTTTGTTTTGTGACACTGCCAAAAAGCTGAAAGGGTTCAAACAAGGGACTGTGTAGATTAAACAGCCCAATTAATCTCTCCTTCTCCAGCCTCCCAAGCTCCGAGTCTAGACTTCAAAGCAGACACAAACTTAAAGACTTGAGCCACTTGTAGCTTTTTTTTCCCTCCCTTTACACTGCTGTGTGCATCATGACTCACTGGGGCTTCTGGAAACAACCTTGTAGCCATGTAGTTGTCTTCAATAGTAGAGTGTATGGTTATGAATAAGGCAAGGTAGAGACCAAGGGCTTACTTGTGTTCCTGGAAGATCTAAATACTATACGGGTGAAAAAACACAAAGAAATAAAAACTTAACTGAAAAAAATGTCAATAAAAGGAAACAGCCAGGATCCTTTATTTGACAGAAAGATATGGGGAACCAAACCCAAGAAGCAGTGCAGACACATCGGAATGGAGAGGAAGAAGAGAAAAAGAAATAGATGGGAGTAATTACTTTTAGAGAGGCATGGAATGATTATGGCAGGGAAAAGGGGGTAAAAACTTGGCATATAGAGAAAACAATGGTTGCTTTACACCAGTTTATAGCTTAATATATTAATTCTCACCTGAGTCATACATCATCTACCACTCGCTCTTCCCTCAATATGAGTGGATGTAACACCATGCTAAAAAAAACTGAAACGTATTTTTATTTTGTTTGTTTCTTCCTCTAATAGTGCTTTTAACTGGGTTCGCACATAGAAAAAGGTCCCGGGGGAATTAATAGGGGGGGACCCTTAAAATAATTGTTTCTTTGAGTGGATAATCATTATAAATATTTACAAGGCTACAATAAAAACAAAGAGGGTGTCATTTATTTTTTATCTTTTGTGACTTGCATGGAATACAAGGAGGAAGTTGGTATGTAAACAACAGTGCAGTAGAGTGCTCAACAGTTTGGGAGAGGGAACACACACACACACACACACACACACACACACACACACACACACACACACACACACACACACACACAGTAGTGTTTTGGGAGGAAGAACTTAAAGCCAAATGTGAGTCAGAGGACTTACAGCAGCTAAACATTTTAACAGGCACAAGCCTACTCTCGGTGTGTGTATGAGAGACTACACAGACAATAACACAGCCAGCGAGCCGAGCACATGGTCCGAGTGTGAACGTAAGTGTCCTACTGCCACCTATTGACTGAACGTGGAACAGCTCTCCCCTCCCCCACACAGGGTTGTACAGCAGGGAAATATAGTGCTCACAGCCTTTAAGTGAGAGAAAAGGAGAAAAAAAAACAGACGGAGAAGAGGGGGCACAAGAAGAAGAAAATATGTCAGGAAAGGAAAGAGAAGTGAGAAAAGGCAACAGAGAGAGAACTGAAATTAAGTCTCTTCACAGTCTTTCTTTCAGTACCCCCAAAAAACAGCTTTAAAATCTAACATATCTTCAACTGTTGCTTATAGGTCCAGTTTTGCTGTATTAATCATATGCCTTCATGACTTTCCCACAATGCATTTGTTGCCTTTCCTTAACTCCTCAGTGTACTCCACTGGGTTGAAAATAGTTAAAAAAAACTTGAATCTATCTATCCTACAGTGTGAAAAAAAGCCAACAAGCTACAATTGTTAGTAGCACCAATATATATGTGACATACAAATATAATACGGACTTCAGAGAGGGGAATAATTCAGGGCATGGCTGACGTATGCAGCTCTGTACTGTAGTAAAGATTGTGCTTCGAGTTTCAGATTTATCGTAGGACTTCTATATACTAGTACAGGGACAGTACAGTATAGAGTACAGGGTAATAAAATGGTGTACTGCAGCAGCAATAAAAAATGGTCAAGTTGGATTCCGATTTCCAATTGAAAAAAAATGGTCAACAGCACGGATGTTAGTTCTTACAGTAATAAACATAGTAAAGCAGTAAAACTATGTATACAGATATAGGTATATTATACATTTAGCAGACGAACTGAGGAAGAGCCGTACAGAGGAAATACAGTAGTACTGCAGTATAAAGTCTGCTGTTTCTCAAAGGCTGATGATATAGTGCAGTGGAGTAGGGAGAGAGGAGAGGTGTGCACACAAGTTCACAGAGGACAGAGCAGATGGTGTCTGCTGGACTTACACAATCTCTCACACACTCTCTCTCTCGCGCACACACACACACACACACACACACACACACACACACACACACACACACACACACACACACACAGGCCCCAGAGACAACTCGTTCTCTGCTCCAGCTCCACTGATCTAATTAATTATTAACAGAGGAATAAGTGTGTGCGTGCGTGTGTGCGCGTGTGCATGCTTTAAGGCTTTGAGAGAGGTGAAAAAGGTGGAGTAAGGCAACAGGTGACATTTTGCTTTGTGTTTGCACAATGCTTCTGCCCCCATGCCACAGACAACATGTGCATAATGTGAAAAAGAGCCTGACAGTGATTTGATGTGTTTCCAGAGGGAGAAAAACATCAAGCACTATGTTCCGCGGTCTAGAAGTCACAATGCAATAAATCCACGAGGTAGAGAGAAAGAACAGTGAACCACTGGGAAATATGAGTCTACAGAAAGGTAAGGAAGTGGCAACAAGCCCTTCATTCAAAGTGCAGACCAGAACAAAGAAATGACAAAAAAGACAAAATGAGACCAACTGCAGGGCAAGGCAAGACATGTCAAGGCCCACACAAAGGCCAGCTCAGCTTAAAACCAAAGTAAGCTGAGCAAAACCTGCAGACCCTCCAGTGAGTACAGCCACACAGCAGGAAGGCAACACCACAATTATACCTATATAGGCTTCTTATGAAAACATGCAAGGGGCCGAATTGGAGCTGAAGTCAGAAAATAGAGTGAAAACCACTGACAACCGGAGACAATGGTAGCAGGGAAGCCAATTAGGAGTCTGACGCGAGAAGGAGAACGCCTGGACAGCAATCAGGATGCAGAGGAGTCCAACCATCAGAATACGCTTGTCATTACACACTGATGAAACATAGTCATTACAAAATCACCGTCTATTTTGCAAAAAGTATGATATTATGTCATTTGTAGGCAAACAGTAGAGAGTTTAAAAATGTGGTTGGTAAGGCTCTGCAACATCACCTCAGCGGGCTTACCCGGAGGATAAGGACAGACACGCAGATGCAAGTGTGTGTCATTATATACTGTGCACACACACAAAACACACAGCAGCATGAAGCCTCCGGAGACGGTGTTTATGACGACACTGGATAGAGAGACTGTTTTTTCTACTTATGACTATATTTATGTGTGATACAGCCATCTCCACCTTAGCGAAAAACATCAAAGTACAACATATGCTATCAATAAATGATCACTGAATTATTAATGGTGTAATGGACAGAAGCCTTGTAATATATGCTAGCTAGTTCACACATGAATGTGCACCCTACTTTCTCCTTTTCACAGCATTGTTGAAACTATTTGGTAGTGGCTTCCTCTTCAGTTTTCTCTTCGATCCATGTCTATGAAGTGTTGCCAACCAAACAACTCAAGTTTCACATCTACAAAAGCCTGTCTGATCAGCTCCTTCTACTCCTGAGCGTCCACTTACAGGAGGAAATGTGGGCCTACCCGTGCCTCACACCCAGAAAGGGGAAAAAAGAATCAGAAGCTGAACTGAGCCCTTTAGCTGAGCTGAGGGCTTCACTCAGACCATCAGCAAAGTTGCTCCGTCTTTTTGTGACTGATGCCGTGACTGCCGAGGTCTCAAAGCACTCTCAGATCTCTGACATGAAGGCTGGGGGCTGGGTTTTCAGGACCGTTGGCTGGAGCTGCCGTGTCACCCTCTGTGGAAAGACTGGCCTCATTTATGTTTGATGGAGCATCTCTGGGGTTTCTGCATCCTTCTTTCTGACAATCCTCGTCAAGTGCTTAAATCTGTGTTTCTAACACACCTCCCGCATGCAGAGGTCTCAAGTCTCCTATGATGTTGCGTTAATTAATGTCACTGTGATAATCTGAATTTACAAAGCCACTTCTGAGACGAAATCAAATAAATAAACAGGAAGTAGGGAGGGGGGAAGATCTGAATGTAGGGCAAGCAGGCAGAAAAGCGCAAGGAGAGAAACAATGAAAAGAAGAGGGTTAATGTTTTGATCCGACGATGAAAAAAATTGAATTCAGTGGCACCGAAATACTTTATTTTAACACCGTGAACAGGTTTAGCATGGCCTCCAGATTTCAGTGCGGAACCTCAGTGATGTTGAGCCCCTTGTATCATGTATCAGCAGTAGCTCAATGACTCTACATAAACGAAAGGCCACCAGCATGCATAAATGCCCCAAAAATGTGTGCTGTTATGGGAAATGGGGTCCCGATGACAGAAGCCCTCCCCAAGAAAAGGAAGTGGGCGAGCTTGCACCTACAGGGCAGCGTCGTAAATCTGTTGTTTAATTGGTCACCCTGGACGGGCTTTCTCATGCTCACAAGCCAACAAATATAATTATGTGCTCCCTCTCTCTCTGTGCATAAAAATGGAAGACAGACACATGTAAGCTCACACACACACACACACAGTGGACCCCACAATGTGAGGGACACACACATGCATGCCCCTAAGATTTAAGAAATGATGGGAAAACTAGAAACACTAAAAGCTCACTTCAGATGCCAGCTAGAGTCACATCATTTCTGTTCCATGGCTGCGCTGTCCAGAACGCTGTTCTCAGGGAGGGGGGACTTTTTAGCTCAACAACATGCTAGCAGGTTGCCAGCGTTAATGTGGGGTGAGGGGTCAGACGGGACAAATACAGAGCTAGAATCAGATCTGCAGACCTAACCTTTATAAAAGAAACGAGAGTGACACAACTCGACAGATTTTACTTGTTAATCATTCCCTAACAGTGTGATGGTGGTGGTGGAGCGGAAATGAAACCACTTTAGCACAAACTCATTTTTCCAAACGATTTCACACTTAATATTATGGCGCAATATTTCACAACACAAACATGTGACAATATGCGTCAGAAACTCAAAAATGAACTGCTCTATCAGTTAAACCTTTTGGATTTTTGACAGCCATGTTCTCATGCTTGGTGTGAAATATAAAAGCAGTTTCTCTGAACATGTTTTGGTTTGCACGACTAAAGTGTTTAGAAAAATTACGCCAGCCAAGTTCTCACATTTACTCAAAATCTTGACATGACATTCTTACCTAGTACAGGGCTATAACTAATAATCAATTTCATTATTGATTAATCAACATTTTATTTGACTAACTGATTTCATTAAAATGTCAGAAAATATTGAAAAATGCACTTTATAGTCTTCAAGTCTAAACTGATGTATTCAAAATCATTATCTTATCTGACAATCAGTCCAAAAGCCAAATAGTATTCGTATTACTATCATATATGACACATAAAACAGGCAAATAAAATGTGGATTAATCAATAATGAAATTGATTATTAGTTATAGCC
>JAPZEA010000012.1:31288062-31302265 GCA_029783685.1 Heniochus monoceros | reverse complement strand
TTTTTTTTTTTTTTACTTTTGTGCCTTTTTTTAATGTCAGAAATGTTATTTTGCAAGAAAATTTCACTTCCTTTTCCTCCGTATGGTTCCTTGTTACCACCACAGGTAGAACTCGTGCATTAAACATGTCACGGCCCTGGTCTGTGGTTATTGTAGCTCGTCTCCGTCTAAATCCCTCCGCAGATTTCCAGCCTTTCTCCACCGGCGCTCTGCCTTCCTCTGTCGGGGGGCTTTGCTGCTGCCGAATTAAGATTTTTCCCCGTCGCTCTAAAACAAATTTCTCTCGAGGAGGTTTGTGCAACTTAATGAGGCATCACTAATGCTGTTGGAGGCTGCGCCGTTCCCTGCGCCGCGGCCGCACAGTTCAGCTATTGATTCTGGCTCCAGACCTCTCCAAAGTCCTAATCAGGTTCTCTGGTTCGACTTTTCAGGCCCATTGTGGCTCAGTGTCACCTCAGGTCAGTAGTTATTAGCAGCCACTGAAAACAGTTTCTTAAACTACTCGGGACCGGACCAAATGAAATGCAGGAGGAACTTGGAGAGAGGGGATTATGGATTCCAGCGCTCGGTTAAGTCCGGCGCTGGCCAGAGTGTGACATGGTTCAGTAATGAGGGATGGGGCTGCCGCTCTTGGTCTCGTCTCTCTTCATTGTTACTAAGAAGAGACTTTTAATATCACTGTTGCATTGACGCATTGTCCGGCGGTGGTTTGGAGGGCCGTGGCGTGCCGACTCTTCACTCGGTCCCACGGACGCAATGCGGCCGCCTCCTGTGAGGGATGAGGGCGATCCGAGCCATATGTGAATATGGTTCATTTCATACTCGCGTTCTTTCATGTGCATCGACGCTAAGTCATCTGAGAGGAGAGGCGGTTTTATCTCTTTGAGAGCTCGATCCCTCAGTAAACGCCTGTCGATGGGGATTTTAGGGAGGTCACTTTAAAGCAGAGGCCACCTCTCTTTATCTGTCGGCTGAAAATTCCCCAGAACATGAATAAATCGAAACTTCTGAAGCGCTAAAATCACACTTCCTGTTTTGTTTTTTTTATGAATAAAAGTGAGTGGAGGACAGATTTTAACAGAATCAAGAAGCCAAAGTTCAGCGTAGAATGCTTTCGTTTACTTTGTGATCAAACATTTCCTGATCTGAATCAGAACTTTATTCACTTTAAACCACATTTGATTCAGTTCTTCTGTGGAGCTGCGACTCAGCGTGAGTTTAATCTGCAGAGTAAGATGTTTTTCCATTAACAGTTTAGTCTATGAAACGTCAGAAAATAGAGAAAGATGTCCGTCACCGTTTCCCAAAGTACAAGCTGACACCTTCAAATATCGACAGTACAAAACAGATATTCAGTTCAGTTCACTTTAATTTGAAACTGAAAAAAGCAGCAGCCAGAGAGCGATCGGAGCTTTTTCACTGTTTTTGCGTTAAAAGTGACTGAATCGATTCATCAGTTATCAAAACATTTGCAGATTATTGTTCTGTCTCATTGTTTCATGTTTTCTTCTGTTATGTCTGCGCGTCTTAAATCAGTAATTATTGAGTTTGGTTGTGTTTTATCACATGGAGCCACGTTTATGTCACTCAAAGCAGCTATTGAAAGAGTAGCGTCTTGGCCCCGTGAGTGAAGCAGGTAGAACTTCTGATTTCTGTGTTTAAAAACTACAAAACAAACTACGATCAGGCCAGCGGGCTCGTTTTGATTCATGCACTCTCGACCCATTAATTCACATCAGTTAACACCATCCAGCCTGTAATGAGTGTAACTTTTAAGGAAAAAAAAACTCAAATGAATTAAAAGGTGATTATGCCAACATGCTGTTACACTTCATAATGACCTCGTCCTCGTGATTTAACCTGTTTTAACCCGTGGAAAAGCATTTCTAACTTCAAAAATCTGAGATAATGCAGCGTTATTGTGTGTCTCCGAACCACTGCTGAAGTGTATTAACTGCATTAACAGATTCAGGGATGTTTGAGTTCTCAGCAGCAGTTCATTTTCAGTGCAGGTACCTCTTCTTCCAAGGTCTTTCTACCCACTTCAGACAGAAACACAACCCGGAGTTCGACTGTTGGAAAGTATATGTATGAATTTGAGGCCTTGTTAGAGAGTACTTAACGGGGCTTTTTCAGAAGCCAACAGATTTGATGTGTTCGTGTCTCCAGGCAGCAGCAGCAGTACGGAGGCGGGGGTCACGGTTGGGATCGAGCCATGCAGTCGCAGCAGTCGGCCTACATGCAGAACATGAACCGCGGGCGGGGAGGGGCCGGGCCGGGCGGCTACCAGCAGCGCTACGATCACCGTAGAGACGACTGGCACGGTCGCAGGGACGATCGCATGGACAACCGGGGACAACAGCATCAGGTAAATACTTCAGATCTGTTCTGACGAGCCGTGGGCGGAGTTAAAGCTTCTTCTTCAGCTCAAAGTGTCTGGACGGGTCGCATTTACACCCCAGAAAAGTTACCTAAGACGCTCAAACATTTCAACTTTTATTCCCTGTCGTCTGTCAGAGCTGAAAATTCTTCCCAGTTCACTCAGCTTGTTTTAAAATGAATGAAACTCCTCTGAGGTGATCGTTTCTGTCAGAGTGTAAAAATGTACCTTTTGGAAGCATTTTTGTTCACAATCTTATATTTTAGTCCTGTTTGACATTTTGATTTAATTTATTCTCTAAAAGAGAATCAGTGTTGATGTAAAGTTGGTTTTTAACTATTTCAGAAGAAGTAGATTCATTTCATGTTATTTGGAATTCAATTAATCAATTCATTGTTTAGTTTATTAAATATTAAATTAGAGATTGTTAAAAATGTCCATCAAAATGTCCTGTTCTGTCGGTCTAAAGCCCAAAAGATGCTCAGTTTACAGCACGATCATGTAAAACAGAGAAGAGCTTCAAATCCTCACACGAGAAGCTAAAACCATTAAAGTTTGCAACATTTTTGCTCAAAAAATGAATCAAACAATTAGTCGATTAGCAAAAATTGTTAGCGATTAACTTTCTGTCTTAATCACCTAATTGTTTCTGCTCCCTTGTCTTGATGATATTTCGTGTTTAACGTGAAAAAATTTAAACATTTCAGGATATTTCAAACAACATTTGACTTTCATGAGACACTAAAACTCACTGAAACACCCAAACACTGCCAGTCCCAGGCCGCCTGTCCTCTGATTGGTCAACAGCTACATTTTTATTTATTTATTTATTTGAAGAAATATTTGAACATTCAAATCTGGCAGCTTTGAACGGTTGTTGCTGGTTGCTGGTTTATATCTGACTGGTCCAGAAACTGAAGCAGCTTTGATTCAAACCTCAGAAACACTGATGAGACTGAGAGAAGTTCACTGTTTAAAATGTGAAAGTCAGACGCTTCAGTTTTGTTTGGTTTCTTCAGATAAAACTGGTTAAACCACTGACAGACTGTTCCCTCATCAGCAGCATTAAAGGATCAAATCATCAAAAACATCAAAAAAACAAAACATTGGGCTTTTGCATAGGAGCCCGCTGTTTGTTTCCCATTTCTAACTATCAGTAAGCATTGTTTTGTTTTTTTTCAATGCATGACTCCATTTCAAAACCATAAACACATTTATCATTGTAAGCATGACAGCAAAGGTCCCCTAAGAATAACAAAGTAGTAATCTGAGCCGCCCGACGTTTCCCTAAACTTGACCAAGTTGCCTTTGTGCCTAAACCTAACCAACCTTAACCCTGGTGCTGTCACATCATAAGAGCTTTCTGACGTCAGATCGTCAGAAAGTATCTTGTTATTTCATTTGGAGGATTTGTTGGTCTCTTTATTTGTGACTTACCGGTGCTGTACAAATGGCTCCATAGTGGAAATATTGCTTTGGATCCACACCAAAAACCCACTTGTTGCTCATCCTATGGCTGAAATTTCCACCGTTTACAACCAACCAGGGGTTAAAAATGCTGACCATGTAATTGCATCATGCCCAGTTTGTTGCATGAATTTTTTCTCTCCCTTTATTTCTTGTGGGCTTGCCACTGTACAACTGCCACTGTCGGTCAAGTCAGTCAAGAAAATAACTGAAAACGAAAGATATCCCGCTGTCTACTGGGCTAAAAAACTAGCATGTGGGAGTGGAAACATAACCACTTTAGATGAAATGAAATCATCATTGCTCACTCTGAGTCACCACATTCCCTCCTTCATGAGGCCCAGCAGTACATCGGTATATTCTAAGGTGCAAATCTTTCGTGTCCCAGTTGCTGGGTGCTACGTCTTTAAATGTCCCTGCAGATTAATCAATCACTAAGAAGAAAGAAGCTCTTTTTTTCCAAAAGTTCACTACAGGACTGGGACCATCATGGTAATGATGTTTGTGTTTTTCTCTCTAGGCCCCAGCCTGACGGTCTGGAGGAAGCCACAGGTCAAAGGGAGGGAGAAATGCACCAGTGAAAGCGAGTGCGATGACAGTCCCTTGATCGCACTTTGCTTGAACGGAAAGCAAATTGCATGGCTGGCTGGAATGAGTGGGAAATGCCACATCAGGCTGAAGTGTGGTGGTTTACAGCCTCGTAAGTGGTGCTGCTGAATGTGACTGATTTATGAGTGATTCAATTTGTGTGTGTTCTTTCTGCAGCGATGTTCACCCTGTGTGTGTTTATAAGAGATCATTTAGGATCAGAATGTGGTCCAGATATTAAAACATGACATGCTACATGTTCCTGTGGAAAGTGAATAAAGACGAAACAGCAATACAGGCCATTAGACTCTGTTGTGTTCCCCTGAGGCTAAGAGAAGAATTTGTTTTTCTCTCACAGGGGTTTTTTTGCTCAACTTGTTATTTATAGCAGGGAATTAAGACTGGTCCTGTGAGGTTTTTAATCTCCAATTAGACATTAGACAGACATGTGTTGCATTGTGTTTGAAAGCTAAATAATAGAGACAGGGAGAGAAAATAAGGCGGGCATCCCACATGTTTTATGCAAAGTTTTTCCTCTTTATCATTGTTATGATTACCATTTGTGTTGCTTTCCTTGAAAGCAGGGCTTTTTTATGGGATTTTTTTTCAAGAATATTCCGTGCAGCAATGCGATGCACACCAGTTTCTAAATATGACATTTGCACAAAGAAACCCGCACAGCACGCACACACACCACGAATGTCTTTAGTCTATGTCGAAATGACTCTTGGGTAGCGTAGAAGTATCATAGTAACCAGACATAAGTGGTCCGGTTCAATGTGCAATTCTGCCCAGTGTGTGTGTGTGTGTGTGTGTGTGTGTGTGTGTGTGTGTGTGTATGAGTGCGTGAGTGTGTGTGCGTGCAACTGTGGGCATTTCAAGAATAAACGTGTACATTTTCTAGGCAGTGATATAAATAAATGCTGTATTTTTGCAGCCTAAACTTATGCATGCCCTCCCATGCTGTATGCTGAGTGGACTGTTTTCTGCATTGCAGAATAGAATAGAAAAACTTTATTGTCTGTCTGAAACACGAAACAGAATTTTCCCTTTGACGGGGCTTAGCAATAAATGAACAATGCACATTTAAGAACACACATGCATGCACACACATGTAATAGGACTGTCCATACCACTAAAATAGGCGAATGCTATATAGTGTAAAGATATTATAACTGTAGTTTTTCCTCTCGCACAGTAAGCCTATTTCATATTTTAGCCTTAAAGCAAAATACTTACTACGTTTACTTTTATACGTTCAGTCATTTTTGCCTTTTCACCATGTCAACGTGTTCCCACATGAAAGTTATTAACTTAGTGAGAAGAATCTTTTTGTTTCAGGATAGTATAGGAGTGATGATCAAAACTCATGAAAGCCTGCACAGATAGAGACTGGGGAGCGACACTAACTTGTAAAACCTGAGCCTCTGGCTGGACATTATGGTGGGATTTATTATTAGCACAAGAACAATGGTCAAAACTATGAAATCAGACCCAGGTTGTATGAAATTGGAACTTTCCTTTAATGCAATGTTTCGGTAAATCTTAAAACTCCAATACATCCAGGCAAGTGACACATTTCACTCTGCCATTGACACAGTCAGTGACATGTCAAGTTTCTCTTGTTGCAGCATGATATGTATCCCACAAATCTGTGAATTCAAACATGTGACAGGTATGTTTTAGTATCTTTGCAGATCTCACAGCTACATCTTTTTACAGGTTTTCTGTCTCCATATTTCTGTCACATTATCTTGACAGGTGTGTGCCCAATATGATGAAAATTCAACAGGGCCAGAGTTTGTATCGGGCCACTATTTAACCTTAAACTCAGAGCAAGAGTTTTTCATGGTTACATCACGTGATCTTGTGTCAGGGGACAGTTATCATGGGAGCTACAAAGGATGAAAATCCCTCAGTGAATGGTAACCACAAGCAACATTAGACCCCCAGTGGTCTAGAATGCTGTGACCACTATAGAAAAATAAAGTATCTCCATCCCCCATTTCAGGAGCATGTTGATCTTTGCTGATGAAGGTCAGAGACTAACATCTTCTCTACAGCCTGTGGGTTCAGGACACACACTTTATTCCCTCCTTCAGCTCCATCATATGGCCTTATATCACATCACAGAGCTTCAAACACAAACACACTAGATTTTAATAGAGACGATGATTTGCCTGACAGCTCATCCTTTCCCCAACCCTGTGTTTGGAGAGATCCCATGTGCCTCTAGCATTTCAAATGGATTTTTGTTGAATCGATTAAACACAAATTACAAGAGGTCTGGGTAATATGGTTTGCAAGACTCATATGGACCCGGATCAAAGTATGGAGCCGCGTGCATTTGTATCAGCTCTCCATCTTGTGATGGATGAGAATGAGCCAGCCCAGCTCAGTGCAACAGAAAAACTTTGTTCTTCTTAAAGCCTGACATCTTTAATGAAAGGCTGACTGTAAAATAAGCCATAATATCCACTCACATACAGAGTGTATTAGTCTGTGGGTCAGCTTGCTTCTCTTATGTAATGTTGGCTGGACTCTGTTGGGACATAATAAGTGATGTATTATGAGATCATTCCCCTGTTCTTAGAGTCCACAGTTTGCACTGGAAACTCATATTTAGGAAAAAGCTGCAGGAAAATCTCGAAACAATGAGTTAAACATTGATGCAGAGTGAAGGTTAAAGATCAGTTCGGTGGATTAGTCCAGTGCAGTCCAGTCAGTCGACTGCTGGGTCCTGACCATCGTGAGCCAAGAGAACTTGAAAAGAGGAAGTCAGAAGTTTGGCTTAATGATAGTTCTGGTTAGTTCTCTCTTTTATGGCTCATTGATAATTGCAACGTTGCCTGTAGATGAGATGCTGCTGAGCCACAAGCCTTTTTTCCTTTTTTGTGGGTTTTGTTAGAGAACATGCAGTATGCAACTAAAGATAAGTTTCATATTGATTAAGAGCAAAAATCGGCTTGGCTACTTTTGAGATTCTGCTTTACTGATGGATGGATCCATTTTCCAGTCCTGGAGATGAATTTTAAATAAGATGAATCGTACTCACCTCAGCCAAATGAGCCGCAGGAGAAGTACATCGGTTTGGCTTCAGCATAGATTACCAGAGACATAGAGTTCACTCATGAAATGAATACAACACATTATTGGGTTTGACCTAAGCCACTAAAATCTCCTGTAAAGCTATCAATCACCTGTGGCTAAGGTGGATGCACATTAGACTTTAGCATACTTTAGGCCTTTAGATTTTTATCTGTCCAACACTTGAAACATCTTGACTCCTATTGGGTTGGTAGTGAGTTTCATCCACACTTGTACTTTGGTGTTAACATGCTAGCATTAGCATTCACCTGAAAGCACGGCTAAGCTTGAGGACAGGTGATGCTGGATTTATAGTCGAAGCGAGGGCTTAACAGCGGAGGTTTTGATTTATAGTTGACTGTCAGATTTCACCCGTTGATATTACCTCCACAGTGCTAGCTGTATGATGCTTTATAAACCAACAGTAACTATTTATTCTTTCATTTCCTAGAGAGCGACTGTAGGCCACATAGATTTATTGAACTGGACTTACATCCAGGTCACTCATATCATTATTTAGCTGTGTCTGTTTACTGAATATGAGGCTACCGACGTGCAATAACTGTGTTTTTGTTCATTCATTCATACAGAGCAGCGATCATGGTGAGCAGAAGGTCTGCAGCCTAATCGCTTTGTTTGATGTCCATTACAGAAAAGAGGAAGACTTCTCAGAACCTTTCTTCAACTTGCTTCATGGTGTCTTCATTATCAACAACCTCTAAAAGCATTAGAAACTTGAAGGAGGAAACACAAGCAGAAAATCACAGTTGTTGTAGTTCCCACATGGCGTCTGTGTCACTGCTGTAGCCCCGACTTGTTGCATTGTAGAGGAGGTGAAGCTACACTGCAGCCTGCGTGTAGCTTCGGAGTGCAAGCCCCTAACATGTTAAAACTGAGCCTGACAAGCCGGCCACTCTGCAGAGGATAAACTCTTTTGATTTTGGTACAGTTTGACTCCTCCACTGGTGCCAATTTTGTCCTCCGGTGTGTCTAGTATGACCAAAGACTATTAGTCCTCTGTAACAATAGTTAGCAGCTGTGCAAGCTATGCTGCACTGGGCGTTTCACAATCAGGGCCATATTCAGTCATTCACGTACGTGTGCAGTGCGTCGCTGTGAAGGACAGCAGACTTAACTCAGAGTGTGTTGTTACTTTATTTCAACGTGCCACTGGTGTGGCTAATGGATGAATTACCTGACCTTATCTGCCGTCAGGAGAATTTGGTGGCTATTGGGAAAAATACAGTATGTTCATGCACTGCGCTCATATAACAGTTTGTAAATTTGGAATAAATTGTGAAAATTGTCTTCAGTTGTGCATGTTGCATCGGCTGCACTGTTCTGTTGTAAATGAGGAAGAACGTGAAGCTGCTGCTGTGTTCCAGCCTGTTTCAACAAGGTGTTCCTACTTTAGTTAACTAACAGCATTAGCTAACGTCATTAGTTAAGCCAGCTTAGCGATTGACCAGAGTGGACCATGGATGTATGAAGAGAGCTGGATAAGATGACGCACAGTGAGTATGGCTGCCAATTTGTCCCAGTGACCAGCCACAGCACTTGATCAAATCGATCGACATGTAGTGGAGCGATTTCTCGCGAAGTCTCAGAGAAAACTGTGTGTAATCCTGCAGTCAGATAACTGTTGATTAGACACAATCACACAAGCCTAGTTTGTATATGTATTGGCTATAATGTTTATTTTTAGTACTTTTTTCAGCAAAAACTTGCTCAAAAAATAAAAAACACACCTGCAAATATTGGTAATCAAAACTTTGCATCTGCTTTTTTTATTCCAGTCAGAAATGTAGAAATGACAATTTGTGGTTTTACTTGGCGTTATATGCTGATTTTTTTTGGTGAACATGCAAAGCTAAGCTAAACACCTCCTGGCTTTACCTCCATGCTCAAGCCACGAGCAGGAAATTGGTATCAAACTTCTCAACTCTTCTCAACTGACTCTCAGCAAGTGAATGTGTGTATTTCACAAAATGTCAATATACAACTATATAATAGACAGGAGACTATAACTTTGCTTTCAGGAGTAAGAGTGAGTAAGTGTCAGTGGCCGCACATGTAGAGGCAAACTGGAAAGAGAGAAAAACTTTTTTTGGCATATGTGCTGCGTGGAAAAGTTAAGTTATAACCACTTTTCATATTACTGTGGCCTGCTTAGAGGCACAACTGTGTCCTGTATAATCATAACATAAAAACACAGTCACCTACAAAAGCTTAACTTGGTGTCAACCCTCTCATCATGTGTTAAGTGACCAGTGAGCAAACTCAAATACCTTAGTTGTCCTTTAACTACTCAGCCCAGGCCACACACCATTTATGTTTTGAGAATAAACAGTGTGAGGCTTTCCTTTTATGGCTTTTGTCAGACATCACCTTCCAACCTTACCATCCAGGAAAGATAGGCTGTGACATCACTGAGCAAGGACCAAAACATCACTGTCCCACTGGCTGAAAATGGAAGGTGCACAGTGGTTCTAAACACAGCAGACCACCACGCCAGCATCACCACACTACTCAGCGACACATGTATGTGAAACACTGACGCGAGATCGCACCAGTGGATACAACAAACAGACCACAGAATGTCTACAACAGCTACAGAAGGAGAAAACCACCAATCGTGAACAGTATCGTTGTCTGTATCGTGGAGAAGCCACCCCATGCACGGATGGTCTCCCCAAGATTCACAAAGAAGGAAACCCCATTCGGCCCATTATCAACAGCATCAACTCAACATTGTCAGACATGTATAGCTACCATCTTAGCCCCCGTGGTTGGCAACATGCCTCACCATATTTACAACTTAATGGACTTTTTCACAGGCCACAGATATATTATGAAAACTTTTCCACGCAGCACATATGCCAAAACAGTTTTTTTCCCTTTCTGGTCTGCCTCTACCCTGTGCTGCACATGACACATGATGTATTAGTGCCTGGCCCCCATACCGCTAACACTAGGGTGATGTCACATTTAAAAAAAATGAATAAATATTAGGCTCTGACAAAGTTTTTGAATGTTAGTGAAACAGCCAACAGGAGGAGGTCTACGACACCACTGTCCTTTCATCCCTTCCCACATCTTTTTACAGTTGGCTTCATGTGACAACCTTAAAAACTGTCATAGTCACATGGTCAGCCACACCGATTGGATTCAACGACCGTTATAATGACCCCACAGAAGTTAAAAACCTGGGACTCTCCACCAGCCAATTAGACGCAAAAAGCCCTGTGGATGAGAGGTGAAATGGTTTCAAGTTTCTACAACCAAGTCCAGTTGCCCCTGATTCAAACCTCCTTGGCGATGGCCTCATTAATTTCCATAGTTTGTGTGAACGCTAAGATTGAGCTATATGAGGTACTTCCACCCACAGAATGTCTAACATTTCTGGATAAGTAAAGGTTTTCCAACCCATAATGATAGTTAACAGTCAAGTGAGGATAAAAATGTACACTGGTCAAACCTTTCTCAAAGTAGATACACAATACACCTCCATATGCAAATAGACAGACCTGTGGCTTTCTCCAACACATACTGTACTATACAGTCGCATATTTGTTTTAAATGCACAGATGCCTTTTCAGGAAAGAGATGGAGGTTTGTTATGCAACTCCAAGATCAACCCAATGTTTGTTTGAGCCTGAGCGGTGTGATCGTCCCGCTACCGCTTATATCAAACCCTGCGGGGCCGTCTTCCACCAGACTGGGCTCTCTGTCCCAGCAGAGAACCGCTCTCCTGTTCCGCCTTTATTCATCCAGTCAGCCCTGCGACTGGGGACCGCTTATCCAACGCAACCTGCTACCATGATGAATCGCTGCTTTAAACACTACAACTAGAGTGAGTTTATGTTGCAGTGCGGTGACGTTGCACGGCAGACAGACAGACCAGCTTGTCAGAGTCTGTTTGGCAGAAAACAGTGTGTGTACTGTACTGTGTACTATGGGATAGTGTGTCGCCCTGTGTATGTTTCACCATGGAAACCTTAGGTATGATGTCATGTCTTGTTGTCGACGTTTTGACAGCGAAAGACTGGTCTTACTGTGTGATTGAAAGAACTGAAATGAGTTTGTACCCAGTTAGTAATAGATGGTAAACATAGATGCACTTTGATTTACATAAACATGTCAGTTGACTGATTCATCCATGTGAAATAGATTTTTGACAGCATTAACAGTCAGAACTGTGTCTTTTTCCAAGGCTGGAAACAAGTTTAATGGTAACGCTGTATTTTCAAATGTTTAAATTTGTGCCAGTGGTGTTCAGTTGCCCTTTTTCCATCCCTTCCTTCACATTCTTTATTCTTGCATCTGTACAACCTTGGTGGAAGTATAAGGCCTGTTTTCCTCCCTTCAGAACAGCTTTTTTCATTCATGATATGAAATCTAACTTCCACAGATTATTCATCACTGAACATATATAATTTTGATGTGTCTTGGTTCAGTGCTGTTATATGACATTACGCTGTGTTTCCTGTCCCTCCTCAGTTTCCTCATAAACTGACTCTAGTCACGTTGTCTTCTTGATGTGTCTTGTTGTGTTATCCAGAACAGCCAGCAGCTGGTTCAGGCTTAAAGGACAGTTCCAGTCTATTACCACTTGGATCTTATTTACATAGTTTTGGCCATCATTCCTGTCCAAAAACGACTTTCTGTTACAGGGAGTTATGAGGTCACAGCCTAGATGGGAAATGTTACGTGTACTGCTCATACTCTGTTTACAGCTGATATAAACTACTCCACGTGAGACTGATTGAACTGACATACTGCCTCTCTCAAAATCACTGTTGAATCACAATGTGTAATTGTGTCCATAATTTGTGTCCATAATTTGTTACACGTAAGACATAGCCAAACTTAGCCAATGCACTTTTGAGTTTTCATTAATGACGCAGGGATGGTCACAGTGTTTCACTTTCAACCAGGTATCTGATTCTGACTATAGTCACTTAATGTAGGAACTAGTTAACGAAATCCTTGTTGCTCTGACATTTTAAACCAAGTGGTTGCATAGTGATGATTTTAGGATTCACTGTATAGCCTTGTCTGCATGTAAGGGGGATGTGGACAGGGGTGAGTGTGGTGGGACGGCTCAGGGCAGGGTGCCAGAAAATTTCCCTTATTTGCAAATCCCAGTGTTGACAGGTATGATTTTTAGCATTGAATAAATTACAGTGTGCAGTACCATATCACAGGGTCAATTTCCTGTAATCCTCAGAATGTAGAGCTGCTGTTTTTTGTGAAAAAAGGCCAAAGATGGACAAACAGGTAAAGTCACAAGTGGGTGGGGGTATAAATGGCTGGAATCAGGCATAATGGCCGACATTGGGCATGGAATCCATTAGTAGGGAAAGCACAGTTTTAAGTGCAAACACATGTGGAACAATGCACACTGATACACCACAGATGTGTGCATATGTGTGTGTTTGCATCTTGTATGAGCCATATGAAGGAACTCGGAAGACAAAATGTGAGTGATAAAGTGCAGGATCTTGGATACTGGTGAACTTCTCACAGGCCAGAATGTAATTTTGGATTTCATTGTTCTGTGCTGTTGCTTGTGAGTGATTACAGGCCTGATTGAAATGAACACGGGCCCCTGGCTCTGTCTCAGCTTGAGGTCCACTGACATCTGATCGCTGGCCATTTTAAACATTCACATAAAGCCTCCAATGTACCAAGAATGCACAAGTCATTATCTTAAATGCAGCAAACACATTAAACATAGACTCAAGGCAGCAGATATAGCAGATCTGTGGTACTAACAGACACACACAGGCATGGTCAGCACACTGGACTGCATTTATCAGGTTATGCAATCCAGAGAGATTTTCAAAGTTATGCTTCCATTTCAAGCCACTTTGTGGTTTATTGTGATAGTTCCACAGCAAGAGCGTTGTGTTTTTTGGGTTTTTTGCTTTATGAAGTTAAGATTTCTATGATAGAGAATCGAACGCAGGCTCAGGGCGAGTGAGAAGGTGGGAGTGGAGGTTAACGATTAGAGTGAAGCTACAAACAGTATGTCCATCCCTTTTTTAGTTTTGAGTAGCTTTCAGGTGCTGAGTGAACTCGGGTGTTGTGCCTTGGTGACTTCACCCTTGCTTGTGTCTTAATTATTTTTCAGCGTGTGTGCATTGTTGTGGTGTAGTATTATCATGTGTTCTTTCCCATTTGTGAGCATTTTGCATGCATGTGAAAGTTTCTTTCTCCCCCAGGCCCCTTTGTTTTTCCCGGTCCCATTTTTATGAACCAGCGTGAGCAGGCCCTAGCCAGAATAAGACCCCTTCAGGCACTAAGGCATAAACGGGACAAGCACAAAGGTACTACGGTCTTCACTAACTCAACGGGTGCAGAGACACCCATTTGACTCGTCTCAAAACCTGGCTGTCCCGCCCACCTCCTCTCTCACTCTCTGACGTCAGGACTCTTAAGTCGTCACCAGGTCTCATGGCAACAAACAGTGTAGCCTGTTGGCAAAGAGGACTCACTGTGACTCACAGTGGGGAAATGACTGTGAAACCTTTAGACCTGGTTAAAGATCAATCTCAGCAGGCTGCTTCCCTTTTGAATTTGATCAATTTTATGTCGCGTCAATAATGTTAACATAGGAAAATACCGAGGTCCAATAAAAATTAAGTCTGTTATGCTAATTCATTTTCTGGTTTAACA
>JAPZEA010000012.1:31064804-31075693 GCA_029783685.1 Heniochus monoceros | reverse complement strand
TCTTTGGGGAGGAGAGGATATTAACCTTCTCATGTGGTATATTATGATGATTATAGGGCTATGTGGCTATCAGCGGCACATCCATTAGAGCTAATTCAAGGACTTCTCACTGTGAGTGCCAGGCGCAGCCTCGTATCACTCCCTTATTGTCCTGTGGTTTCCTTTACAGCTCCAAGACGCTGAAACCTCAGACCAACTCGAGTGTTTTTGGATCATTACAAAACCTAAAAGAGGACAAAACCAAGCCAGTGAGGGACGAGTATGAGTATGTCTCAGATGAGGGGGAGCTGAAGATTGACGAATTCCCCATCAGGCGGAAAAAGAACACGGTTAAGAGAGATCAGTCCTGTGAGTGTTTCAGTGTGTTTAAGCTGTCAGCTGGGGCTGGGTCTCAAACCTCAACGCTTTCTCAACTAAAACGCGTCTGTGGCGCTGAGTATCCAAACGTGTTAAAATAACCATAAAACTGCTTGATCAGATTATCAGTTTTACTTACTTTGTGATCCAACATTTCCTGGTCTAAGATAGGGAACTTATTTAAGTTTAGCGTGTGTTTTAGTGTTTGACTTACATAAATAACAACTCTTATTCGACATAAGTCTTTGATCATCATGAAAAATTGCTCCCAGCGTTAGCCACCACAGCTTCAGTGTCATTTGAAAATGAAGGTGGCAGTAGAGAGTGGTTGGGTTAGCACAAAGCTGAGCAAAATAACCCCTGAGTGAATAGAAGGGCTCTTCGGTTTAATGCCAGGGAGGTTAGAATATATTTACATTCACCAAAATAAAGAGCTGTTTCTTTAGAAAGGTATTGTTTTGTAATAAGTACTGAAGACCAGCTATTGTATTAACTCTGCTGCCACATATGGAGACCCAGCCCTCCTGCCTGTTTCATGAAAGCATATTTTGTGTTGTAACTGTTGCTCAATGATGAATTGAATGAATGATTTTTTTCCAGTTTTGTCAGACATCAGAGAACCCATTCAGCCAGCCAAGAAACCAAAGTTCCAACCCTTGGTGACCAAGGTGCGTATCCCATCACATCACCTTCATGATAATCAGCTGTTGTGATGCTACACAGCTAATGTTGGAGCAGAAATCTGATTGCACTGCTGTATGTACATGAGGACCCTGTTCAGTGACTGATGCTTAATGAAACACTGACATCCCCACACCGGCTCTAATACTCATCTGAAATGACTTAAAAGCCAGTCGTGTTAAAGGGGATTTCATGCACAACAACAGGCCGCAATGCCCCTTTAAAGCTCAGACGTTTAACAGAAAAAAGGTAAAGAATTCATTTTGAGTAACGGATCAACGTTGTGGGTAAGTCAGAAGGAGAAGCTCCTGAGCTGTGGAGGGAAACACTGTCGCTGTGGCGTGAACAGAGGAAGAGGAAGAAAACAGACTGACACCAGATGTCACTGTGTTTACTGATGAGAAGTCAATGGAAACCATACCATAATACTAATCAGAAGGCTGGTGGTTCCATCCACAGCTCCTGCACTCGGCATGTACAAGTGTTCCTGGGCAACGTGCTGAACTCTAAATTGCTACTGATGGCGGTGGTGTGTGTGTGTGTGTGAATGGATGAGTGTGGCATGTGCTGTAAAGCACTTTGGGTGGTCGGTAGACTGTGGAAGTGTTATATAAAAGCAGTCCATTTACGTCGTCTTATAGGTAACGTCAGTCAGATCCAAGGCTGGATCACTAAGCAGGCACTGCTCCGGGATCCAGATCCTCTGGGGTCACAGAGGCCCCGCGTTTATAGAGGGTCTCATTTTTAGTGGTAACTTTATTAAATGCAAATCAGTTAAAGAGTATCAAGTGAAACAACGTGAAAGTCCTACAGCAGGCCTGTATTATTACCTGTTTTGTCTACATGTGTCAAAATATACAAGGTGCATATTTCTATATACAGTTAAGTTAAACTAAATAACCACAGAGAGGGGGTCAGTAGGGGTCCACAGCTCATTTTTCAGCGAGGCCTCCTAGTGGGTTATTCTGGCCAAGGTCATGTAAGACAGACTGCAGGAAAACAGTCATTAGAAATAAAAGTTAATACACAAGGACCGAATAGCTCAAATCCAGAGGAAACACTTTCAAATCAAGAAAGCTGACTGGAAATGTCTCAACTTTTGGACCATATTCCTCCGTTGCTGCGTCTCTCATGTCTCTCTCCATCTGTCCGCTTTCCCCTAAATCAGAGTGTCGACTCCTCAGACGAAGAGACTCTGCACATAGACACAGAGGCCAAGCCTGAGGTCAAAAGCCGCAACTCTAAGGTGAAGAAAAAGGGCGGCAGCGCTGCAGGGATCCTCGACCTGCTGCAGGCGAGCAAGCAAGTGGGTGGGATCGACTACAGCGCCAACAGGTAGACTGACCTCCCCTCACGTCATTATTTTCTGCTTCTTCACTCTGTTTCCGTCAACACCAATGGAAGCTTTCCATCTAAACACACTCGGGTTACAGTACGTGCACAGCATTACTCTGTAAATGGCTCCCACTGGACCTTTCTTCCTTTCAGTAAATTCATTTTCGGACTTGCGCTCCGTAATGGAGCAGCCCACTGACAAACAAATGGCCCGCTCAACGACAATATAATTGGATGAAAAAGCTGAATTTTATAACTTCACTTAGAGCTGAAAAATCAACTAGCGACTGGAGCAACAATTTACACAGATTCTGTCAGCAGTTTGTGTTAAGTCAGTGTTTGTTTCACCCCGCCTTAATCTATCAAACGCTGCGTGGCTCCAGGCTCTTCCCCGTGCCTTCTGCTGTTTGCTGTTTTGTTCAGCTCTTGATGGTCTATTTCCACCACATTGAAAGCTACAAATGAGGAATGAAAGAAAGAAAGGAAACATCGGCTGAAATATGTTAATTTCTCAAATTGTTTTGCTGCTTTGAAGAGGGAACTCGGTGAGCGTGGGGAACGAAGTGGCCACGCTTCTCATTATGGCGGTGTTTGATAGCCACTTTGGTCATTGTTGCAGCTCGGCGGCTAATAGCTTAATAGGTGTGTGAATATATTTTCAGAGCTGCTTCTTAATGTAATCACAGGTCCGTGGAGAGTGTTCAGATCTGACCGTTTTACTTTGCGCTTCCAGATTCAGTAGAACTTCTAATATTTTGCAGGTGTCAAAGGATAATGATGCTTGATAGCACAACTGGTGACATTTGCATCGACTTTGAAACCTTTTTCACTTATTTCTCTCAGTCACTCTTCACCTCTGCCGGCGTGATGACTGCTGTGTAATGGCTGTGTTGTTGTGTATTTTTTATTGACGTACTTACAGTCAGCCACCTGCATCTCCCAGCACACAGGAGGCCATTCAGGGCATGCTGTCCATGGCCAACCTGTCGTCTTCAGACAGCTTGCAGCAACCGTGGAGCAACAGCCAGTCCAAAAACAATAGCCAGTCGAAGAGCAACTCGCACAGCACGCAGGCCGGCAAGAAGGCCGGCGGCGGCGGCAACGACAGCAAGCGGCCCAGCAAGCGGCTCCCGAAGAAACCCAGGAAAAGCAGCAGTATTGAGAGTCTGGACTACGATGACGACCAGGATCACATGGACGCATGTTTCAAGGACTCCGATTACGGTGAGCGCCAAAACCCGACTCATGCCTCTTGTTCCCGTTCTGTCTGAATTTCAGAACGCGCCAGATGACTGCAGCTCGGCGAGGTCAGGCCAGCGTTACAGGCTTATTTTCTGAGCAAATGAATGAGAAAATAATTATCTGCCATGCCTGATTCTCTGCTGCTAACAGGTGCTGTTAAAAACAGATTGACCCTTGATGGATCAACATGTAGGTCTTTAATTCTAAATTTGGCCTGGAACGTTTCATTAGGAGTAGATGATAGGGTTTTTGTTTATTTTTCGTGCGTCCTTTCCAAATCCGCCCTTTTGTGTTGCTCCAATTTGTGATTTTTTTTTTCCTCTGAAATGTTTTCTTTGTAAAGCCCATCCAAGCACAGCTGTTCGGACCCTCCCGGCTTGTTAATAAGCCATTAACACAAGTTTCGAAATGTTATTTTGCTTGCTTTTTGAACCTCTAATTAGCGTCTAATTAGTTGTTCGTAGCACGAACGTTCTCGCTCTGAAATCTTCAGGCTTGCGTGAAGCCTTTCTCACACACTGGTATTGTAAACAGGCTATTTTTTATCTTGATCATCCAATTATCGGATATTAGAATGTCTCGATTGGAAGGGTTGCTCTGTGAGCAGGCAGGCGGAGAGAAGGAGTTAGTCAACAGCTGTCTCACAGCTGGCCTGCACACTGTCGCTGGAAACTTCCACCTCTTTAGATGCACGGAAAGTGGAAATAAGTGCACTTAAGTCACATTCTATGATTTACATACGTGTGAGTGACTGGCCGATCATTTTCTACATGCATGACATGTCAGTAATGTGTTGCATCTCGTGATTTTAGTTTACCCTTCGCTGGAGTCTGAAGAGGATAATCCTGTTTTCAAATCCAGATCAAAAAAACGGAAAAGCAGTGACGACACTCCATACAGCCCGACAGGTGAGTACTTAGAGCACTGATGAAGGTTCTGCACTTTACAGCTCTGTGAAGTGAATGTGTTGTAAATCTTTATATGGATGTGATCGCAGCCCGTGTAGGGCCCTCGATTCCTCGACAGGAGCGGCCGGCAAGAGACGGAGCCAGAGTGGCCTCCATAGAGACGGGACTGGCTGCAGCTGCGGCGAAGCTTTCTCATCAGGTACGCCACGACAGGAATTTTCAGAATGATAGGAACTATCTCTGTGAGTGTTGCTTAACAAAAAAGATATGTGTCAACAGGAGGAGCAGCAGAAAACCAAGAAGAAGAAGAAAAGCACCAAAAAGAAGGCAATAGTAATCGAGGAGCCCCCGAAAATTTCTAAGGACAGTAGCTCACCGGAGCACAATCTGGACTCCCAAGATGGCAGCCTGACAGACCACGAGTTCAACACTGGGACACTGAAGTCGCCAGGAGGGCCACAGCCCATGGCGCCGGGGGTTTTACTCAGCCAGAGGCGACCATCCATGTCCTCTCCCAACAACAGCACCAACTCCACTAGCACCAACAGCAGCAGCATGGCAAAGGGGGATCGTGTGGGGGCAGCAGACGCCAAAGGTGAGTGGAAATGAACGCAATGATAGGCTGAGTGGAAGAAAGGTCAGGCCAGTGCCGTCGATTAGCTGCAGGCCCGCTTTTCCTACGCTAAATTACGCTAATTATGTGCAGCGCTCATGCCCTCGAGGGTAGAGGTTTAGCCAGGCTAGTGGTGGCGTGTCAGGGAAGGTAATGTCAGCCCACCACTCGTGGTCCAGGCTGAAATATCTCTACAACAATGGGATGGATTGAGTAGAGATAGTCATGTTCTCCATATGATCAGTTGTACTCACTTGCTTTTGCACATTACACTGCATGATTAGTTGTTATAATAAAAAATGGCATAACCTAAAATAGCTCAGACCAGTCTGTTAAAATGAGCGTTAACTCATCTGTGAGAACTATGGACCTCTACTGGCAGCAGAGAGGAATTACAACACAAACTGCTATTATTTTGTTTTATCTTAAAGGCACCCTGTGGAGTTTTTGACCACTAGCGGCACTATCCAACAGTCTGCACGTAGGGACTGACCGCAAGCCCCAGCCGCCAGGTTTATAAGTGGCTCCCACAGCAGCACGCATGCTGTGTCGAGTTATAACACAGAGCAACAGTTGGGGGAAGTAGTGGGTCATTAAACATACCAATGCTGTTGACTGGAGGCAGGGAAGAAGAAGACTCATGGCTAGCAAACACGCAGGAAGGTTTTAGCATATATTATTTAGTTTCATAAGGCAGTAAAGATTTTATCTGTGATGTAAAGTTATTCCTGCAGCAGGAGCACCAACACTCCTCTCATATCTGCTGTCTCCTCTCGTTCTTTCCACAGCGAAGCGGCTAAAGAAAGGCATGGCAACAGCCAAACAGAGACTTGGAAAGATTTTAAAGATCCATCGAAACGGAAAGCTCCTCCTGTAGCATGCAGCAGACCGCTGTAGGACTGGGAATTCATGAGCTGGGTCCCATCCCAACCTCACCCCCTGTTCACTGAGTAAAGCCAACAAGGAAAAAAAGAAAATCATGCATTTTTTCAATTTCTAAGAAGAACATCACTCAAATAGGTTTTTGCCTCTACTTATACTTTATAACTTTCAGATATTAAAGTGTACAGAACCTACTATAAATATTTTTTAAGAGAACATGTCTCATTTTACTACAGCTGTCAGTTTATCAGGGGTTGCTAAAACATGAAGTAGAAGTACATTGCAGTCATTCCAAGATTTTTGAAAGTATCCCTTGCATGTATTCAGTTGCATGTGCGCTTGGGTCAGGGTTTGGGGATTTTAGACATTAATTCTTACTATATGGATGCAGCTTATCATTGCCACGGTGGCGATCGACGGGTTGAAACGGAGAACGCGCCTCCTTCCCGGCCGAGATTCTGCGCGTTTGGCGGTGCACGGTTTGGATCGGAGTCAACTGCAGCATTTATCTGTTCATGTTAACACTTACTTTTGCAGAGCACTATCAGCGGTGATATTTATTTATTTGTGTTGAGTCACAGATAGGAAGTGGGGCTTCTTAGAACAACTGTAAAGCACAAAGTGTATGAAACAGCAGCAGCGTCAGGATGTCTCCCACAGTTAAACACGGGCGAACATAGGACTAAATGGAGCCGAGGCCTGCCGAACAGGATTTGGTGTGTTTGGGCATGAAAAGCATAGGATTTGTGACACTATGTAGCTAATGATAAGCCTCATCCATGTCAGGTCTGCAGTTACATGGGGATACTTTCTCTCTTCTTTTGCTTTCTCAGGCAGCACCGACAACCTAGACTCATCTCTGCATTTTTATGGCTTCACACAGTACAGTATATAGAATGTAGCTTGTACATAGCCTTTTAAATTACTACTTTTTGTATCCTTTCCCCTTAAGGCTTAATTCTACATTTTTACCGGTTTTGCTAATTATGAATAAATGAATAAAAATATATATATATGGATATACAGTATAGTCCTAACTTTTGAACTTTTCTTTTGTTTTTGGTTTGTTTGTTTTTTTAACGGCAGAGACTCATTTTTAACTTTTTTTTTTTTTTGTCAGATTCAAAGGTGTTGCCTGGAAAACAACTGAAGAAATAATACATTTTATTGTCATATGGCCTTACATACACAAAGCTAATTGTATTGTGATTCTGTTTGAACAAGAGACGAAGCTTTGAGGAAAAATGATACAAAAGGAAAAAAAAAACAAACAAAAAAACACTTAAAGTTTCTATGACCAGCCTCTTGTTCGAGTTCTAGTATCCTGAAGGGTTTCGGAATTATTTTACTAGCACCTTGTGAAGTGTTTCTGTGTCAGTGATGTAATTTATTAATGTTTGTAGCTTTTTTATACTTGTACAATTCTTAAAAGTTTTTGTTTTTGAATATTTCATCAACTTGTGAATTTACCCTTAGCCGACAATTTTTGTTTTTCCTTTTTTTTCCTTTTTTTTGGACGTGTGTGTGTGTTTGGGGGGCATGACGGACATGTTACACTCGAGAATCAGCATTAGCAAACATTTTTTATCTCCATCCTGTCTTCACTCAATGTCAATGTTATGATATCATGTCATGATATCAACCAATGTGACATATTATTATGATTATGATTATGATTATTATTATTATTGTTAATATTAAAATTATAAGCAACTGCGTCCACGCCTCCATCACACCATTTTATTTTGGTCAGGACATTTTGAACACAGTTTAATGTGCTATACTCTATAGCGGCAGTGTTTTAGTCACAGATGTAAACCACGTGTCCACTTCTCAGATACAGTATGAGATGCACTCCGATCAAATTCTGTCAGTGGGACATATTTTCAGGTTTTTATTTGTACAATATGTGTGTTGCTTTGTTGTGGTTTATTTTTGTATGTCCGACCTATTAAATGCATCCACTGTGCCAGGACAGTGAATGATACCTGTTGTAGCTGTCTTCCCTTACTGTTATTTACAGTACTAGTAAGTATTTTCAATCCTTTTTGACCTTAATCTATATTTTTCTGTATTTAGACGATTCTGTTTGAGATCATGGCTCACTTTTTTAAGACATCGAGAAATGGCAAATTCCGAGGAACAAACATATTGTTGTTGAATGATATGATTGTCAGCCTTGTTTACTTTTGCAATACAGTTACTGTGGAAAACCTACTTTGTAATGTGTTCCTCTCCCACTTGCAATGTGACGGCTTCTGTGGTGACGACTAAACATGTTTTTCCTGCTTCGCATTGTCATGCTTTGTGGTTGCATCGAACCCAGCATCACACTGATCACAAACTGATCTGGCTGCTTTTTTAACAAAAAGTTAGGCCAAGCTTTCAGCCTCTGGACTCGGTTTATGATGTTTCCTGCTGGAGCTTTAGCAGCTGCTTTATACAAGTCATTAATTAAAACCGAGCCAAAGTCAACACCATTAAAAATGTATTAACATAAAAGTGTTCCCAAGTAGTCAGACCTCTTTTACTCGAGGATGCCTTTCACCGCCCTGAGCAGGTGCTGCAGTGTCTAAATACAATGAAAACAGAAATTCCTGCAGGATCTGCTCGGTCAAGACAAAATAGTCCTGCTGTTTATGCTTTGATTTTCTTAAATCTGTGGTCAGACAGCCAATGATAGTGTTAAACATGAGCAACAGCCAGTCTGCGCCACTAGATGGAGTCCAAAAATATCTGAATGTAACAAGTGATGCACGTTTTTAAATCAACTTAATGCAATAATGTTCAAGCAGCCCACAAATGCAGGACTCGGCCATTGAGGAGCAGTTGTGTTTTAGGGCGATCTGCATATTTAGACTATTTTCCTCAAAGGTTGGACAATTCAGTAAGCTTTTACATTTTGATTTTATCTGGAGTTTTTTTTAAATCTCAATTACATCCAGATTTTATCAATGTAATTACAACAAAGAAAGGAAAACTAGTTTTGAAGAGGGGATGTGAACATCAGTGAGGAGATTGTAAGAAAATTAGTTACAGCACATTTAAATTAGTATCTCCAACAAAAATAAGTCAATTAACTCTTACTTAGTGTAATTAAACTGATTGCATAAATAGGGAAGTGATTTGAAGCCTTCATACATTATTCCTCATTGTTTTAATCCCGGCCTAATAACACATCTGGACACAATTGATTTCACTAAAATAAAACGCGTGCAGTGATCTTCATGGGAATCTGCATTTCCCCACGTTGACGTTTGACTTCATTTCTCAGTCAGATCTGTGTGTGTGAATGAGATCTGGGCCTGCAGTGAAGCCGGCCGGCTGTTAAAGGTCCTGACCCCGTTTCCACCCTTGTTAGCATCAAAGTGAGTTGTTATTGTTAGCTAATTGTTAACACAAGAACGTGAAGTGCTCCGGCATCAGCAAATGAAACAATCACATAATTTGTCCTCTCAGGATCATTTTCACACACTGACATGAAACAAAGCTCGCACCGGGATGAAGTGGGACAAAACCACTGCAGAGCGATTTACGTGGATTTACTTTCAGTGGAATTACAGATACAAATCTTCAATGGGAAGCTAAAGTAGAGGCAAAAATGAGACAAAAATAACTTTCAAATAATAATTTAAAAAAACATTTGCAAAGTCTTCATGCATGATATAGGCTGCAGCAAAAATGCAAGTTTAAGTGACATTCAAATTTGTTTTTTCAAGATTATTATTAACCTCCATCGCTTTTGTATATTTAATTCCCTAATATGAGCAATTAGTAAGATTATTTGGACAAAATCTGAGTGTAACATGCTAAAGTAAACTCACAGTTAAGTGCGAACAAAAAAAATCTTCATCTCACTGAGTCATTTCTGTCTACATCGGAGGTCTAAAAAACATTCAAAACAAGAGAACAAAATGTGCAGGAAGAATATTTATAGGGAATCACTTTTCAGTACAAATGAGAATTTCTGGAAATGAGGCACGTTGCTGCACTAGAGTGAAGAAAAGCTGTGTGGATTTTTAGACCTGAAACAAGTTGAACTGTAAAACATTTGAAACAGGTTCAAATAGTCTTGCTGCACCGGCAGATTTTTTTCACTTGTGAGAAAGAAAAAAGATTTTAAATGTAAGAAAAATATAGAAAATATCTAAAGAAAAAATGTAATACATATCTCAAGCTTATCAAAGCTTTGTCCTCTGAGCACTTTCTCTCCCTCCTTGTTTCTCTGTCAGCTCCTCCGGTGCAGTTGGTCCCATGGAAGGGGCAAGTGGGATCACAATTTAAATGTCAGTGTATTAAAAACAATGCCTGCAGAGTGTTACAGTCTAACTGCATTCATGGCCATGCTGCACTCGCTTAGTGATCACAGATGTGAATGGGCTGCCCTCAGTTGCTTTGAAAACCCTCCGGTCCTGTTTGAGAGTCCCAAGCGGTCAAGAGAAACGTGCCATGTGAGAGATGTCTTAATTACACAGGAATGTCAGGTTAAGCTTTGTCTTTGTGTGGCCGCGCAATAATGCAGGTTGCTAAAAGAACTCTTTTCTCCGCCTCATCGCTCTGCCTTTTATTCGTCCCATTCTTCCGAGTTCAGGGCTGTCATTAGTAATAATGCACAGTGATTCCTCTGCCAACAGATCGGTAAAGCTATAGAGATCTGCAACTGTGTACGGCCCCGGAGCGATCTCCCCACAAAGAGTCTTGGGTTGCCTGTTTTTGTGGCGGTGATGAAAAGTGGCAGACTTGAAGCTTGTGTTTCTGTGCAGTTGTTTGGGGCTGCTCCCCTCTGCGTGGATTAACTGCTCTGTCAGCCAACAGGAACTCCTCTGCTGGTGTTTCACAGGGAACTCAAATGAATGGGACGAATAAAAGGC
>JAPZEA010000012.1:30503732-30514032 GCA_029783685.1 Heniochus monoceros | reverse complement strand
GTGTGTGTGTGTGTGTGTGTGTGTGTGTGTGTGTGTGTCATGGCCAAGAAAGCCCCACTGTTGATGCAAAGCACTTTTTAGTTGCCCTCAACAGATTTTGAGGGTATTAGAGGGGGCTTTGTGGCATGGCTAACTCATTTCTCTGCCTACTGGAGTGTCAGTAATTAAAGTACAGTATTGAGTGGAGGATAAATACTCGTCCTCGGAGAGCTCTGAATGACATTTCTGTCTGTACTGTGAGAAATATGTGCAGTGCAGCAGTATGTAAGTCAATTCATGGGTTCATCAGCTCTCGTAAATCTGTGAATTAATCATTAATCCTTCTCTTTTGCTCTCTCTTTTCCTCTCATCCTCTGACAGGAGTGGATGATGGGGAGGACATCCCCCGAGAGATGCTGGTAGGGATATATGAGCGGATTCGCAAGCGAGAGCTCAAGACTAATGAAGACCATGTGTCCCAGGTTCAGAAAGTGGAAAAACTCATTGTCGGAAAAAAGCCGGTAAGTTTGAGTTTGCCCTTGAGCTGCTGCACATCGAGTGTGACCACTTTTATCTTCCCCCTCCATTCAAGAGCTGAAACTAGCAGGAGCATGCAGAACCACATTACCCAATGTACCTCTGAGCTGTCACAGAGAGCACTCGCTTATTCATGACCAACATCCTCTGAAAATGAACAGAAACGAAGGAGCATTCTTTAGCCTAACCTACTTTCTTCGCTATGTGACATATCGATTCTTCATGGCCGGAGACCTTCACACTGAATGGCTGTAATATGTCTTTTGCCCTAAGTGAAGTGCTGTCTGACAAGCTCTGTAATAATAAATGGGATAAACAGCCTCACACCCAATGATCCTGAAGGTGTTTATTTGGAACCCCACCCTTTCCTTCTGCCCACTGATGTCCTTTTCGTCAAACTAATTCCACTTTCGTGACACAAATCAGCAGAAGTCAAGGGACCTTGACGATGTCATGATCATAAAGGTCGACACAAACTGGAAACACAACATTTAAAGAAGGATAGTGAGCGATACATAACTGTTTGCTCCGTGATCCATAAAACTAGTTCTGGTGATTTTAAATTTGGCCCATATTTCTTTTTGCACATTACTTGGAATGTCTTTCCTCTGATGTATAGTGAATTTGAAAGTTCCCGTATGTGTTCACTGAGCCCTGTAAAATAACTCTTGCATGTATCTCTCACTCACATAGATTGGCTCGTTACACCATGGTCTGGGCTGTGTAAGTATTACTCTTTCTGTCATCTACATCTTAAGGTTGAGTGGAAATATTTGTAAAATCCCCGAAGTCTTTATGGAACAGATGTAAACACTGTGGAATGCACAAATTTAGAATTTTGCCAGTCTACCTTGAAAGCCTCCGTGAGGCAACAAGAGACCAACTCAGAAATGATACTGTGCTGTGTGTGCAGGTCCTATCCCTACCCCACAGGAGACTGGTCTGCTACTGCAGACTTTTTGAAGTGCCCGACCCCAACAAACCACAGAAGTTGGGCCTGCACCAAAGGGAGATCTTCCTGTTTAATGACCTGCTAGTGGTACGGTAGTCATTATTCTTCCAGCACATTGAGAACACACTTGGGCATTCCACTGAAAGAGTCTAAACCACAGTATATGCTATCCTTTTTTCATAGGTTACTAAAATTTTCCAAAAGAAGAAGAACTCTGTGACGTACAGCTTTCGGCAGTCCTTCTCACTTTATGGCATGCAAGTGCTGCTCGTTGAGAATCAGTGTAAGTGCCATGGAGAGTCTTGTGTAATCTCTTTCTAAAGGCATCGGTGTGCTTCAAACAAACCAGCTTGTACAAGAACACGTCTAAAGGCAGAGGTGTTTATGGCTGTTCGGAATGGCCGGGGTGAAAACCCAGCTGTTGTGGAGAGGGACTTGATCATTTGTGAATTACGCTTTTGGACAATCTCCCCTCAAATGAGCTGACAGTTTTGCTGTCATTTGTAAGAAGAGGCTGTGGCTGTGGCTGAGGGAGGGGGTTTCAGACAGTGTTTGATGATCTAACAAGCATTTTTTTGAAGCATACTGACACCTTAATGGTTGCAGAAGTTTTGTCTGTTATCGAAGCAACCTATTTCTGAGGACTCGCTCAGTGATCCGCCTGTTTTGTGAGGACACGGGTTTAAGTGTTGATATCGCCACTCTTTAGATTATCCCAATGGAGTCCGTCTGACCTCGGCCATTCCTGGAGCTGACATCAAAGTCCTCATCAACTTTAATGCACCCAATCCTCAGGACCGCAAAAAGTTTACTGACGATTTGCGAGAATCTATTGCTGAAGTCCAAGAGATGGAGAAGTACCGGATAGAATGTCAGTAAAAGTTTTTTTTCTTTTCATATATGTGCTCAACGAATATCCATCTTTTAGCCATGCTGCTGTATATGCTTGGTTAGTCAAATAAAAAAAATTTAAAAATGAGGAGTCTGGCTTACTGTTAACACTGCATGTGTGTCTCCTGCACAGCTGAGCTAGAAAAACAGAAGGGAGTGGTGAGGCCCAGCATGTCCCAGACTTCAGGGTTAAAGAAGGAAACAGGCAACGGCAACCTGAGCCGAGCAAGCCTCGACGACAGCTACGCCATTGGTGAAGGTTTGAAGAGGAGCGCCCTCAGCAGCTCCTTACGTGACCTCTCAGATGCAGGTAAAACCAGGGGTTGCCATGGTAACATACTATCTCACATCTTATCCCTCTCCTAGACAAAGTAGAGTATATACCCAGGCTTGATGCTGGCATGACACTATTCACTCCTTTTGGGAATTAATTGGTTTGGAAACTTGGAAGAAGTGGAGTTTCTCTTCCTGTGCAGTTTGGTTTGGCTGGTTGCTGCGACTGACCTGCCAATGCAGAGTCCCTGAGCTATGAAGCAAAGCAAGCAAGGAGATAGAGATGGGTGTGTTTGCAAATGGGCCCAGGTGTAATTTACTAGAGGCTATCAGCTAATAATCCTGTGTCACTGGCGGGGGAGGAGGCAGCGCTATGTAGGTCACTGTGATCAATTTGAGCATCTTAGCGGTAAGAGGAATTAATGTTGCGTGGTTGATTCAGGCAGGGTGCAGAGAGTCGCCTCCACACTGCAGGGCTGCTCTGCACGAACACACTCAGTGAGCTCAACGCAGCATTCAGACTAGCAAAGAAACATCTGTGAATGAATTGCGCTGTTTGTTTTTGATGAGCGCGTTTGATGCTTTTTGAATGAGACGCAGCGCAGTTTAGTGGCAGTCTTTACAGAGCCCAATCCGAACTGAATTTTGAAGGCCTTTCCTTTAGGAGCTATTTGTGCATCACTCAGTTAGTAAGTTGAATTTACAAGATCTGAGGTTCAATTTGGTGTACTTGAAAGTGACTCATATTAATTCCGCTTCCTCTACCCTTAATGAGAGCTTTGCCAATTCACAGGTTTACAGGTATACACAGGGTCAGTTTGCCAGTATTACTCAGCCTGTGAAACCAGTTGTATGTCTTCTGTGGCTCCTGAGGTCTGAAGAACCCTGATGATGTCATCGGGGTAATCTCAGTCTTGTCCTGAAGACTTCAAATTAAAAAAAACAAAAAACGGAGGCATGGAGATTGAAAGATGACGACACTTACCAGATGGGGAGGGTCTAATAAAGAAGTATCACTGGTTGCATTATGGGAAATGTAGGATCCACTATTTTAAGATGGGGAGTCATACCCTGAACTAAAATTCAGGATAGCCTCTGCTGCTTCGATATTGACCATTCTTTTTAACGTGTCTCTTGTGAGTCTTGTAACTTAAAGGATGTGAAATGCCAAATTGGTGAAGTGTTTTAATGCAGCCAGATTGCAAATCTTGTACTGATGCAAGGTCTCCTGCCAGCTGTGCTTCAAGTTGCAGTATAGACACATAGAGAAATCTTGGAGCTTAAGTTATCCCAGAGGCTAACCTTGTTGTGGAGTTGTAGCAGTGGCTTGCTTCTTCCCTTTCCACGTAGTCCTTCTTCGCCTCCCTTTGCCATACTGACAGTCTGCTGCTAGCTAGTCGTGTGCCACTTTCGCCACCTTAGGGTGCTAGCACCCCCCACCATATTAGGCAGAAGGGATATGTGCACCTTCACGTGTTTGCCAGGCGTGTCTAATCTGTCATGTTACATGTTCTGGGCAGGCAAGCGTGGGAGACGCAGCAGTGCAGGATCACTAGACAGCAATATGGAAGTAAGTAGGACGCACCGGACGCTGAGCTGTCCTCTGACTTTATGTTGTTCGCTCTGAACACGCAAGTCTCTGTTTTTTTTGTTTCTTTGTAGTTTGAGTTTTTTCTGTTTTGGTGGTGTTTCTGTTGTGCACTGTGCATGCACTGGGCTGAACGGGAATGATCTGCTGTGGCTGACACATGTTAACCCATGATGTACACAGCATGAGATGACTAATACACTGACTGACACTGACTCACGTTAGGGCTGCTTTGTGTTCATGTTAGTCTCTCACCTTTGAGTCATCCTCTTTTGTGTAGTGGAGCCGTAGATTTTTAGCCATCTCCTGAATTTTGTCCTTTTTTTGTTTGCTGGAAGTGACCCTGGCTGTGCTTTGTCAGTTCCAGCTACTGCATGCCACACAGTTTGAAGTGACCGACTCGCACGGCTTCCTTTCATTGACCCCTGACCTTGACAAGAAGTACCTCCCCTTTCCTTTTTTATTGTTACAGCTAGCCAGCAGCGTACTGCAGCGAATGAATCTGTGCATAGAGGCACAGATGTTAGACTATTAATATACTGCATACTCCCACAAGCCAGACAATCTGAGTGACCCGGGCCATTTGTATGTGGCTATCTGGGTTAGCTCGATTTAATTGTTAATGATTTCAGTTCTTCAGACATCCTTAAGTTTGGTGTAGTTATCACAATTAATGAAGTCAGCGTGAGCCTCATATGAAGAATGGGGCACTGTGTCCTCTGCTTTTGAGACTGCTTTGTTTATCAGTATTCAGTATATGAAATGAACCTCAGTGTTTCTGCCAACATCACCCACACAGACTGCAAAGATGAACAACCTGCACTCCGTATTGACAGTTTCTTATTTAACCTTTTAGCACCCACTGGTTCACCCTTGAAACACTGGCACTACTAGAACTTTCACAGACTGCCGGTGCTATGAAAAGCTGCATGAATAGATTGTCTCTAATCTTTTCAGCCACTGTGGTCGTTTAAAAAAAAGGAATGCCTTGTCATTAAAATAATCCTGGCACAATGTAAGGCAGAGAACACAATTAAAAACATGGCGTCTCCCTATTGTCAAAGCAGTCTGATAATCCAACAGTGTCATTAACCCTTCTGAAGTTTGTGAGCAAATCACTGCAGGTGTCAGGCTCTGATCAGTTCAATTTATGAAAACACATGAACACATCATACTGGATCTACTGTCATTGGTGAATAGTTTAGTTTGCATGTTATGCATGGCTCTGAAAGATCTGCTTCATTTCTTAACGTCATGAACCTTTGTTTTGATCGCTCTGTATTTATCTTGTTATTCTGTGTTATTTTGCAGCCTATAATTCCTATGAAGGTTTTTTTGTTTGTCCTGCTAAGTGGGAATGCAGAAACATCAAAATGCATCAGTTAACTCAGCTGTGCACTTACAGTGAACCTGAACTTGACAGCACTGCATACAAATGTGTGTGCTTCATACAGGCTGCGGTTTCAGATTGTTCTATAAAGTGGGAGCACATGAAAATTATAGAGGATGCTGTAACCTTGGAAACCAGATATAAGAGTGACAGGAACTCACAACAGCATCAGCAGTCAGGGAGTCCGAAGACTTACAGAGGAAGCAGTTCATGACAGTGCAGATACCACAGGCTCTGACAAGCTCAGCAAACTGAGCCTCCAAACCATTTAGAGAGAGTCGACCGTGAGATGTTAGCGTGGATAGACAAACAAAGGCAGTGAACCGGAAAAGGAAATGGAGAAGCTTTTCCACAAGGCAGCACAAGCAATCGTGTGAGATTTGAGATCAGCTGTAGCCGGTCGTGGAGTCGGTGCTGCTGTGTGAGGAATTTGACAAGCACACCGCAGAAGCGAAAGCAACTGGGATGATGCGTTTTTCTTTCCACAAATATGCCTTTTGATCCTTAAAAACACGGTGAAATTTGAATCCGCAGCAAGTATACCTTCACCATTGTTCTTGTTTCCTTCTGGACTTGCTGTGTCTCTGTTGTGATCTGTGTCCTCTCTCTTGCAGGGGTCCATCATTAGCAGTCCTCACATGCGCCGGAGAACCCCCTCCAACCGAGACTGCCCTTCCCGCCACAGCGGCCAGTCCCTGCCCAACTCCTCCTCGCTGCTCGGATCTTTGTTCGGCACCAGGCGGGTGAAGTCCCCCAGCCCCACCCCGCAGCCCCTTCACCCCACCCTCATCTCCCACACCCCTCACCCCGCCAACCTGCACCACACGGCCCGGGTGGAGACAGACACGCCGGTCCCCATGCATCACGCTCAGTTCTGCCACATGACCCAGAACCCCCCGCCTTACCACCACCACCACCACTACCACCCGCCAGCCCACTTGCAGCACCCTCCGCACCAGTACCACCCGCCCCCTTCTCACGGCCAGCAGCAGCCCTACCCGCCTCACGCACAGCACGGCCACGGGAGCCACCCGGCACTCTCCTCCCACCCCGCTCATGGCTCCCACCACCACGGCCCGCCGTCGGCACCCTCCCAGGCAACCAGCAGCACCAAGCCCAAGCACAGCGGTATCAGTACGGTGGTCTGAGGCGAGCAGGGGCTCTCCGAGCTCTCTGACCGAACTTTGATTTTATTCCGAGGCTCTCGCTGACATGGCGGTCACACTGTGCATTGTTAGTCCGGGGATGTGAAGCCAGACGAGATCCTGTGCCTCCTTCAGCATTTTTTGTTCCGCTCGTCACTGGGGCAGGTTATTCAATATAAACACATTTCTTTTCTGGTTGCTCCTTTCATTTCATTTCAGGTCATAAGTCATGTCTGCCTGCTTCAACAGCAACAGACAACAACAACACAAGAGCATGCACAAAGACCACAACTACTGTTTCTCCTCAGTAAATTAAAGGAACATGATCAAATATCTTGCTTACTAGTATTTTACAGACAAAGTAAATAGTAATCTTGACTTTAATGCCTACAAAGTGATTTTATCTAGTGTGAGGGTGGTTTAGCTGAACAGACAGACAGACAGACAGACGGTCATCCTCAGCAGTAGCTGTACGAGTATTTAATGTAGCGGTAGCTCACAGTGCACTGTGATATCTCTTTTAGCAGTGATTAATGTGCCAATTATTGAAGCATTTACTAATTTAGTCACAAAAATGCTATATGTATATTGTGCATAGTATTTTGTAAAATAATATCAACTGTTATTATTCTAATTATTATTATTACAGAACAAATGGCATCAATTAAAACTTCTCAGTATTATACTCGCACATAGGTGGCATAGTTTCACTGTTAAGAAAACAATCAAAGATTTTAATTGTTAGGCAATTCAGTAAGCTGGAACACTACTGTATATGGTTGCCTTTGAGTTAGAACTCTGTGAGGACTGTTGAAGGCTGGTGCAGACTTGCACACGGCCTGCATACAGTCTCATCCACTGCACTTGTGTTTGGTTCGGGGTTGTCGCTCCTGCTCTGGAAAAAGGAAGCCACAGCGAGCTGCTGAGCAAACAGATTCATCTGAATGTCCGCCCTTCAGTACTGGCTGCTTGTCCGACATCATTTTATTTTTTTATCTATTTTTTTAGAGTCCAATAAACAATATAAAATGCTCTATATGTTGTACTGCAACCCGGTAGGATTCTTCAATTCCCTTCTGCAGGAGGAGGAGGAGGTTTTGGCTGTTTTTCATTGGAAACTGAAGGAGTCTGTGCAAACTGTGTAGCAGGGAAACAGCAACATGACTGTCTCAGTGTCTCTCCTGACGTGGAAGCTCTCAGCTGGCTGAGTGTGCCCTGTCCCTCTTTGGTTTCATTGTGCGTCTCTGGAGCAGCGAGCATGCCGTGCAGTGCTGTTTACTCCCTCCATCGGACTTTTCCTCGGAGCCGCGCGGACGCCACAGTACAAAAAAATCACTAATTATCATTCTGTGATGGTGATAGTACTCTTATGCTTCACTCGCCACAAATGTCAGTTTTATATCAATCATCTTTCTGACATATTATGGGATGGCTGGTTGTACCTCCCAGCCATCCTGTGCACAGTATCTGTGGTGTGTGCAGAGCGGAGGCATTGGGCTGGTGTGCTGGAGCGTATTTTCTGTTGAAAGTGATAGACACAGCACTTGTTCTACTTAGTTAATATCAATGGCAGAAGTTAGTCTGTATCTACTTCAAGACTATGAGATGGATTGTTTCTTTGGGTTTTTTTTTTACTTGTATGTGCAATATGTATTTACTTTTTGTGTAAGAGCAATTGCAATCTGGTGGTTGTTCCATTTTGTTAGTTCTGTCAGTTTTGTCTTTTTTTCCCTAACGTCCTGTGTCATTTCTTCCTCAATGTTTCAGTGAAGTACAAGTATCCACATGGATTTGGAGGGACTGGACCTTCCACACTGATAAAGAATGTCAAAGAAAATAATTGCATGTAACAATGTATTTCGAGGCTATTTTCTATTGTGTATTCCCAAACTATATCAGTGTTACAGTCGACAGTTGTTAAAAATGAATGGTAGAATAGTTTTGACTTCTTCAATTACAGCTAACTGAAGTCAGCTATGTATTTGTGTCACTCCAGAGGATAACCAAACTGTATCTTTTCCTGATCCGCATACAGTAGTTTACTGGATCTTTAGTGTACAACAGTAGTTAAAGCTGGATGTTATCACAGCTGGGAGAGGAAAGGTAGAGCAGGCGCGATGCGAGATGTACTCTGTCATCTGGAAATCAGATTGATTGGACAGACAGCCATGAGTGTAATGAATGGAGCTCTTTTATCTTCATATTTATCATCTGTCTCTGTCAATGGCTCACACTCTACCGTTGTAAAGTGTCCAGTAGATCAGTATTCTTAAATACTTCTTTCCTAAAGGTTCAAGTTTTCAATGTACCACTTTCCTATATGGCACCCTTAATAAAGGGTTCAAAGGTTTGATAATTATCTATTAACTTTAGAAATGGTTAATAAGTCCTCTATGAATGTTTTATGCATTGTTAACAAGCCATTCATGAGAACAATTTTTGGGTTGCCATGTTCTGAAAGAAACCTCAGAAGCTGGTGTTTATCCTTCAGCCAATGTTAGTCACCTTTGCTGGGCAGTGAAGAAGACTGCAGACTAGCAAACATAGATGTAAACATTGTACGATGCAAAATAAACCTAAAAAATCAGCTATGTAAATGTTTGATGAGGAAGATAATGTACTTAACATGCTTGAATACTCATAATGTATTTTGGTGAGACACACTGAATGTAAACATCACTGTGGTCAGAATGGACGAACAGCCTGAACTAAATGAGTAAAAAGACAAAGCAACTGCTTGGCAGGGTTTCCACTGAACAACACGCCAAATGTCTTTAAGAGCACAGGCGCTGTTTGTTACAGCAAATGCTATATATGAGTGTCAGGATCTGAGTGGCTTACCACCTCTGCTAAACAGTTTTGGGGAAAACCTCGCTAGAGGAGGATAAACACCTGCCAAAGACATTTTTCACAACCTGGCAACCCAATTATTCTTCTTACCAATCCATTATTAGTTGCAACCTGTAAACCCTCTAAAGAAGTTGCTTTATCAGACAGTGGTACCATGTTTAAAATGTCACTTGTGATTCAAACTGTATTTTGCAGGCTTTAAGTACTGTAGACTATTCTAAAATCTAATATTTGTCTCTAATCTGTCAAATATACAGCTTTTACAGCATTTAATCGAGCATACTGTAGGTTTAGTCAGTTAAGTGCCAATTATAGCATGGTCATTACATTTTAAATCAGTACCAAATAAGTAGGGACCAAATTGAATCAACCCACCACAAAACCACAGTTGGCTAATCACTACTTCTGTCTTCAGACCAACAGTAAGTCTGATTACTAATTAGATGTTATGGAACAATGGTGCAGACACCAGCCAAGAGGAAACCTAGCTTTGTTATCTAATATTTAATATTTAACATGTGTTTTCGACCCTCCACTTCCTTACTGATCTGTTGTAAAACCTGTCCAGATTCCGTGTGAGGTGCTTTGTTGCATGCCATTGATGCCTACCATTCTCTTTTTTCTTGTCTTTTCTTTTTCATTTTGATTGTGTCTTGTCTAAGGTTGTAACTCTTTACTTTTGTTCTTTTTTGACT
>JAPZEA010000012.1:30485177-30496617 GCA_029783685.1 Heniochus monoceros | reverse complement strand
GAACCTCATGAACACTACTAACTCTGAATATATGTATGCATATATGAATAAAACATCAGTACATTTACAGTGCATTTAATTTGCTGTTAAGTTTAATATTACTTGACCCTTAAACTGTCATTTTTGGAGTTTCTGATATAGCTTGTGATGCTGCAGTGACTTTCGGTCCAGATAGTTGATTGCTTTTGATTGGATGGCTCTGCAGATGTTTCCTAGCAACTGACTTATACATCGCATGTTAGACGTTTCTAAAGTTTTATTGGTACGACAAAATTTCGTAAATCTAATTTGACACTAACTAGCAGTTACCAAGAACTTCAGAATGAACTTACACACAAGCTTAGCAACAGATTTCTGAATAGCTGCTGCAGCCCCGTACTGAACTTTTCACAACACACAAAGTTTAGTTGTCGTTTAATCTAACCAATGACAACACTTGTCATTGCGGCATTAGATCATGTCTTACTAGCACAAGTTGATGACAGTGTCTTTTTTCCTCTCCAGGGGGTCTCGGACTGTCCAACACCATGTATGCACGGCTGGCAGAGATCATCTCATTAGATGGCTCTATTGCTGTAACACTGGCTGCACATCAAGCCATTGGACTGAAGGTAAAAATGAAATAGTGGAACAGAGCTGTGCATTAAACTTCCTGTTTTGGTGGAAAAACCTCTTCTCATCATCAGGCTGATCGTCTGCATGTCTGTTATGTGGAGAAGCTGGAGGGAGAGTGTTTATGTGTCTAATGATAACACAGTTGTATCGTAACAATGAATGAGCTTCTGGGGGGATTCTTCTGTGTGATTTGCTAACAGCTGGTTGGTGTTTCAGGGGATTCTGATTGCAGGGAATGAAGCCCAGAAGCAGAAGTATCTGCCCAAACTGGCCTCAGGAGAACACGTCGCAGCTTTCTGTCTGACAGAGCCTGGGAGGTAAAGGCACTGAAATCTCATTTGCATTCACTGGAGCTCACCAAACGCCTTGTGTGTATCCCTAAGGTGTTGCTTTTTTTTTTCCTCACAACACAATTATGTTATCATTTACGCAGATGGAGACATTATTTGCGTACAGCAGTAACGTCAGCGTTCTATCACCGGCAGAGCAGACGTCACACTGAGCCAGACAGCAGCTACAAAACACAAGAGCTGCACACTCTTAACAACACCTGCATTAGTTTCCTTTTTCTCTAACTTACAAACATGAGTTCTGTTCTGCACCTTAAAGTTAGCCTGTTCAAACATTCACAGAAAAAACTACCTGCTCAGCTGCAGCACATTAAACAACATGTAAACGTAGCTTTTTCACTCACTTCTGTACATTTTGCTGCTGGTGTGGTCTTTCCTCTTCAGCACCACTGACAGCAGGCTGTCTGCTCATGGTACAGTCTGATTGGCCACTTCCTGTATTTAACAGCTCTGCTTTAGGGATCGTACCTTTCGCTCAGGACAAGATCCATCCATCCAGCAGCAGCAGCATACTGAATGAAGATAAAATGAAATATTAAGTGTGGCAAAGTAGGTGTGGCCATCACACAGACTCAAGGCTAACTGCTGCCAAAGGTGCCTCTATAAATACCGACTTACAGGATGTGACTGCATGTACTTTGTATTTGTAATAAATTTAGATGACTTTGTAGAGATCTGGTTTCACTTTGACATGAAACCGTCTGTTTCTATTGATCAGTGTCAGAAAAGCTACATTAAATTGACTTTGATTCAATGCTGCAAGACAATAAAACATGAAAGCTTCCAAGGAGGTGAATGCTTTTTATAGGCACTGATCCTGGCGCAGTGGTTTGGAGCAGGGGTCAAGTGTTGACCCGGCTTGGTCTGAGGAGTCCAACTGTAGGATTTTAAGGAACACCTTCCAGCCAGTCAGGAATGAAATGAAATGGGTAAAACTGTGATAGCATCTATGCCTTGTGTGTCAGTATTTGGTTGGATTCACTTACACTCATTTGATCATTTCAGTGGAAGTGATGCAGCCTCCATTCAGACCCGTGCGACCCTGTCAGAAGACGGGAAACATTACCTGATCAACGGCTCGAATGTGAGAGGAATCAAGCTTGCGGATGTTCAGTAAAGGTTTCAAACTGACATCATAAACTTTGTCTGTCTGTGTCATCAGATCTGGATTTCAAACGGGGGCATGGCAGATGTTATGACAGTGTTTGCCAGGACAGAGGTGGTTGTAGATGGCGTGAAGAAAGATAAGATTTCTGCATTTATCGTGGAGAGGGCTTTCGGGGGCATCACCAGCGGCAAGCCTGAGGACAAACTGGGCATCCGGGGCTCCAACAGTAAGCCTCGCTTCAGTTTGGATAAAAGGACCAACACTTGGGGGTGGTCTCGGTAGACTTTGTCCCTTCGTGTCGTTTGTAATCAGCCTTTTTAACTTTTCAGCTTGTGAAGTGTCCTTTGACAACGTCCCGGTGCCAGTGGAGAATGTAATAGGAGAAGTAGGTGGTGGATTCAAGGTAAGCTTTATTCTGTTGTTCATGACTATATCTCTAAGGCTGTGTTGATTTGTACAGCAAACCTGTGCTTTGTGTCGGACAGATTGCCATGAACATCCTGAACTCGGGGAGGTTCAGCATGGGCAGCTCTTCAGCTGGAATGATAAAAAAACTGATCGGTAAAAACCCCGACTCATTAAGACCTTACATGTGTGGCTTTTGTAAGATGTCTTCAGGTTGACATCATCTCTCTCTGGCTTTCTGTAGAATTGACCTCGGAGTACGCTGCAACCAGAAAGCAGTTTAACAAAAGCCTGAGTGAATTCGGTATGATTCAGGTACGGCTGGCTTTTCCCTCATTGGAGTCTGAATAATCACTTCTCAGTCTGCTCAGAAGGGAATAAGGTGTTTGTTTGCTCTGTTCTTGTAGGAGAAGTTTGCAGTGATGGCTGTTAATGCCTTTGTGATGGAGAGCATGGCGTACCTGACAGCAGGGATGATGGACAGGCCGGGCCTTCCAGACTGTAACTTAGAGGCCGCCATGGTCAAGGTTGGCGCTGTCATTAAACACTGTTCATGCAAAATCAATACAAAAAGAGCATCTCTCATCATGTGTGTTCTCTCTCTTCTGCTCAGGTGTTCAGCTCAGAGGGAGGCTGGATTTGTGTAAGTGAGGCTCTTCAGGTCCTCGGAGGTCTGGGTTATACTAAGAACTACCCCTTCGAGCGCTACGTCAGGGACTGTCGCATCCTGCCTATCTTTGAGGTTCTCTTCTGATTATTAGTGATTTAAAGTCAGGGCTGCAGTCAAGTCATATTTCTACAAGTCGTGAAGTTCACTTTGTTTTTAAAGATTGATTCTGATCTATTTTGTACTAAATGTATTAAAATTAGACCAAAAAAATCAAATAAATGCTAATGCACGGGCTTTGAGAAGGCTCAAAGAAACATTTAGACCATCATGTTTGGTGATAACGTGTTTAGAGTTAAATAAATAAAAATAGTTATATTCAGAATTTTTTACGGAGTTTGCTTGATGGCAAGTCAAGAATGTCTAAGGTGGGTGGGACTCTGCTGGGGAGTCCAGAATTTCTGTATCCCGGGTAACACAATGATGCATTGTTGTTGCTTTATTCAGATGATGTATTCTGTAAGTGGCCACCAGGTGGCACATTTGACTTGGGACTCATTGAGCACCAACTCGATTCTTAAGGATTTTCACTGTGGTGGGTGCCAAGTTATTGGAAGAATGAATCAAAATCATATTTTTAAAAATTTGGAATTCCCCTTTTTTTAAAATATGACTTTCCATGTTTTAGGACCCTCTTCTGCTTTTATTGGTGGAACAATTTGCCACTTGAAAATATAAAACCGTAGTGCAGTGCCTTATTATCCCACAGTACCTGCCCACCCACTACACACGCCATGTGTTCTTCATGAGCTGCATCTCATAATATTTCCAAGTGTGAAACTGATTTTTAGTTTCTGTTGTTTTTCTGCATGGAACCAATGAAATCCTGAGGATGTACATCGCTCTCACTGGAATGCAGTATGCTGGCAAAATCCACACAGCCAAAATAAAGTAAGAATATGAAGGTTGTACAATGCAGGGAAATATATTCTTAGAATATTGCTATGATTCTGTTCAGCAGATAAATAGCAACATTAGTATTTAATTAGAGTTGAGCTTCTAGCTCTTGATGAAAGGTGGCTGAGAAGAATGACCTGTGAATCTGTGAGGCCATATCTACATGATTGATTTTGTTGCGTGTAAACAGTCCTCCCTAAAATACAAACACAGGGTTGTCTTTCCTCTGCTCCGCCTGTAGGGAGATGAAGAAAGGAAATATCGGTCTGGCTTTGAGCATGATCGTAAAGAAACTGAGGAGCTCACTGGGAGGTTCAGTGGACCTCGGCCTGACAGGAAAAGATGGCGTGGTGCATCCCAGCTTGACAGTAAGAATTTGAAAAGATGCGTTTTCTGCAAGCTTCCAATGTATTGATTGTTTCCTCGAGGCTCAGGAGTTCTCTGTTCACAGGAAAGTGCTAAGATGCTGGAACAGAATGTCCATCATTTGGGAATGGCAGTGGAGAGCCTGCTGTACAGATTTGGAAAGGTAACGTTTGATTGATTTTACACTCTGGAAAAACAGATGGTTGATTATCTTCTTCAAACATTTCCATTTGAAGAAAATTCTAATTTGCCTTAAACAGCTGAAGGTACGAGATGTGTCTTAATGACAGCAGAGATCTCTTCGTATCGTCCAATCAGTGTTTCTGAGGTGGCGCTCGTCTGTTACACAGCTGCTGTGTTCTCTTTTTCTTCCGTGACTGTGCTTTTGTAATCATAGCTTTCCCAAAGAAGCCATAAACCTCTTGGAGACGGGACAGCTTTCCAAATCCCCACTTCCTGTATCATTTGCCTCCATTTTGATCTAGTGCATGAGAAGTGTCCTCAGAGGACTTTCATCACACAGCAGTCTCCGGCTGCTGAGGAACGAGACCTTGAACGTTTGAGTTCAATCTGCTTAAATCAAAGTAAATAAGCCCTGTGCGTTTAATGGGCAGCGACCAGTGCAAGTTGTTCTTTTTAACCATTGAAGATCAGACCTGGGACAGTAAGATATTTAGAGGAAACTGGAGCACAATTGTTGAGCGTCCTTGAGCAATACAATAAAACCCAAACTGGGGGGGAAATTGTAAGTCGCTTTTGTTTTTTTCTTCACATTCATCAACTAAGTGAATACAATGATTGATGAACTGATCGGGCTGTAACATCTCAGTGTTAATTAGCTCCTTGTCTATGTTCACATCCTGGTTTTATGTGTCAGAGAGGCAGAACAAAATGAGAGCTAATGAGCAATGATCAGTCACCTGTGGCTCATCACAGCAGTGCACATCTCTATTAAATGTTTTTTTTGTTTTTAGATTAGTTTGAGGCATTTTTTCATTTTTATTTGATAGCTTTGCAGTGGCAACATAGACAGGAGATGAATGGAGAGAGATGGGTAACACGTGCAGCGATGGTCTCTGCTTGTGATTATATGGCACACACACTCACCAGTAGGCCAACAGGCAGCACAACAGAAAACAACAATGTATTTAACTTTCATTGCATTATTAGTCATTGTTTATAAGTGGTCCCAGCACTGAAGGATAATTCTGGTGTCCTATTTTCACACTCTTGGCCATCATCTCAAACAGTTCTGATAGTGTTGTATTCTTCAAAATGACTGCTGAGATCTGGGGACACAGCAACAGTGCCAGGGAAGTACAGAACTGAAGTTCTGAACTCATCAGCAACGAACCTGGTCCGATGTGCAGTGTTATTACTGATGGAAATGAACCCAAGTTATAATAAACTGGAAGTTTCCTTCAGCTACTCTATGTACTAATGTCAGCAGCTTGAAGTGGTTCGAGGAGGCTTGACTGTGCTGTAGCACACGTGTGAGCTATGGGATTCAGGCCCACTCTGCTTCACACTTGTATATTTTGACAGCCTAGTGAGAGGCCAGTTTTGATGTTAAGCATCAGAAAGATTTATACTTGCCAAGAGAAGAGCATCCCATTCCCACTAATTTAGACACCACAGGTAGGTATGGCACATTAACCCAGATGTGCCTGTATGGTCTCTGTCACAAGTCTCCAAACACAGGAAGTAATTAATCACAACATAGGAGCAACATCCAAGCTGTTTCCTAAGCAGCAGTGGGTGAGTGTTCATCCAGAAAACTCCTGCAGTCTTTCTGGTACCAACCGCCAATATGCAGCAAATGCACACCAGCCAAGAACTCATTTTACTTGTACTCTCTCTGTTAAAATCTTCTTAATGGAAACTGATTTGATCACCTGATCCATTACAAAATGATTAGTTTTCCCTCTGCATTACAGAGACACACTTAGGTAGAAGCAACTGCCTGAGGTTGGAAAAGATGGATGATTGAAGTGTCCTTGTTTTTATCCGATGATTTTGTCAGACCATAGTGGATGAACAGCTCATCCTGAATAGAGTAGCAGATGTGCTGATCAACGTCTACGCCATGACGGCTGTCCTGTCCAGAGCAAGCCGCTCCATCTGCATCGGCCTCAGGAATCACGACCACGAGGTGAGAAGAAAGCACAGACTGCCTGGAACCTTGTAGTAACCATCGTAGGCAAAGGCTACAAAACATGTACGGCGAACATTACTCCAAAGCAGTTGAGTCAATGAGCCGAGGACGGGCATCCATGGTCACATCTTCAAGGTTGTAGGCCTCCTATACACCTGGAACTGATAATAATCTTGAGTCCATTTCTCTATTTTTCTTATTGTTAGCAGTTTTCCATCACATCAGTTTCTATATTTGCACCACTTCAAACTGACAGTGAACAGCTGTCCAGTACTCCACTGGTCCATATTCATCCTCCCACTGTGTCTACACAGGATGCTTTCAGGCCCAGTATTGAGTGTGGGTCATCCGCCACTCAATGATGTTGTTTTTAGCACTCTTCATTCCAGAGGCAACAAGTAACTTTATATATGGAAGTATTTCTTGAATATCATTATTTTTTGAAGACCTTGAAAATTACAAAATAAAAAATAGGTTTATGAAAACCAGTGCTGGCCTGTGCAGCAGCCCAGCTCAGACCTCTAGCCCATGTACAAGCTAATATGTCAGTGTTAGCAGCCAAACCACTTAGTGTGGTTTATTGTTCTCAGTACTTATTGGATTAGAATGATCGTGTGATTTCTCTTTGTACAAAGTTTCATAGTCTCGCTATAAAGTCATGGCAGATGGCAGTGTGTTTGATGGATCAGATAGGTCAGCCATTAAGCTTGCTGCAGTCATTTGCTATCCACCCATACATACATTTGGCCCCTTTGCCACGATCTGCCCTGCCACACACCAGCACTGGAAGTCTCTATTTATTTAGTTCTATAATCTGAACCTCCCACCACCTGCTTGACTTGTGTTTCCTGGCTGATCATTGACATTTCATGTTTTTGAACGTAGGCATAGCAGTCACACTTTTCTGTGGTCACGCACAACAGTTTAATCGTTGCATTTACAATGTAATTATCCAGAAAGCACTTCCCGTCTCAGTGAACATGTCGGGCTGCATAAAACACACGTTGTTATCTAAATAGATTAGGCTGTTTTCACTTAATGCAGCAAGTTGTCTACTGAAAGCAATTAAAGCAGCAGCAGTAGCATGTCACAACATGTCACCTCTTAATTTTGTTTTCTGTTTTTTCTCTTTTTGTTGTAAACAGGTTTAATTAGGCCGTTATCTGCGTCTGTCATCCATTATTAAATCAATAGTTACTGAGATTTAGTATAGCTGTTATTGTCACTGCACTGTTTTGTAGATATGTAGAGGCTGCTTCACCTTCATGGAGAAAACGGTTCTTTATCAGAGCAGATTGAGGTGGAGAAGAACACAGGAGGGCAGAGTGTAAACACAGTGATGTAGAGCAAAGCAGAGCAAACAAATCCTCAACAGAGACGTTCAAGAAGGCAGTGAATGCTTTGTATTATCCTCTTTTGCAACACTCTCGTGCGTCTCACATGGGCAGCCCCGTGCTCCTCCTACAGTATTCCTCTCCACTGTAGCTACAGGCATAAACGTCAGCAAACATCCACCTTTGTGTTTCATGTAAAACACAGATTGTAGACATTATGTCAAGCTAAATTCCATTCCAAAGATAATGATTTGTGTCTTTTTTTAAGACTGAAATGTTTTGCCTGAGAATCGCAAAGTAACAAGAGGTTCAAACCAAATTCTGAATTATTTTGAAAGCAAATATTCAATCATGAAGCTTTCATCCCATTTGGTTGCACTGCAAGGCTCGTTTGAGTTCATGTGGGGTTCTGTAACTGTTAATTTTGACTCATCTCTGTGATGTGTTGAAAAGGACTTATCCGACATATTTTTGTAAAATAAAAAATGGGATATTGATCAGATTTGTGTAACACTTATTGTGTTATGCTGGGTTTTTTCGGATCAAAATTGAACCAACAAACGTTCACATTTGATTACATTCTGTGCTTTGAACTGCCTCCTGCGTCATATTTAGTTTTTATTTCTGTGTTTCCCAGTTGGATTCATGTCTGCAGGTTTTGATTGATGAGTGTCGTTCTTTTTTTCTAGGTGCTGCTCACAAACACATTCTGCACCGACGCCTTTTACAAGAACAACTACTTGATGGTTCAGTTGCAAAAACGTAAGTACAACACAAAATGGTAATTGAGAACAGCTCCTTGCCTTTTTTTTTTCACTGCATCTCGAGTACAAAAGACTTGCATGTGTTGCGGAATTTCCCCACCAAACCCCACATACCAACACTCAAACCCCCCACTGCTTTTCATTTTCACACTGCGCGCGTTTTTTTTAATGGCCTATATGTAATCCAGAGTTATCCGGTGACATGATCCAGACAGATGAGAATGTTGTGTTTTGTATTTAACAAATGAAAAGCGGCTTGTTTTGTAATTCCCATCTCAATCCGTTCCAGACTCTCCTGAAAACAACGATGCCAGCATCAAGAAGATCGCCATGGAGGTCTTGGAGAAGAGAGCATACATCTGCTCTCACCCTCTTGAAAGAACATTCTGAGCAATGGTCTCCTCTACTCTGATTGGGCTGTATGGACAAGTCCAGGTCGCCGTTCCAATGATTTGTCTTTACCCTTTCATTGGTACTGACTTTGCCTTACACTGTTTGTACACTTAATTAATAAATTAATAGATTTATGATTTCTGTTACTGTATTTTATTAACCATCAAAGACAACACCTGCAGTCTTTGGATAATGATTGTCCTCTTCTGATGACTTGATATGAAGTGCTCTTTGAGTTTATTGCTGCAGATACTAGTTTTAATGCCTATGAGCCTATTTGGTATAAGGTGCAGTTTGTGTGGGTTCTGGCTTCTACAATATTCCTGAAGGGCTGAACATCTGATGTATTTGTCTTCGTATTGGGTACAGACTTCTGAAAAGTGAAGATACTCTTCTCCTTGTCTGTTAGAGGCAGGGCGGTCCGCTTGTACAGGAATGAATGCTGCTTACTGAATCCACTGTGAGAAGAAACAATATATGAACACAAAAAGCTTTTATTATTTTCTCTAGTATCTGATGCTTCTTTCTTCTTTTTGAATAAAAATTCTAACTCAACTGACATGTAGTGGTACTCGTTGTGCCTGCCGATGGCGTTGTTTTTGCTGCTGAGGCTGCAGTCCATACAGGGGCCTGGAGCCAGAGCCACACTCTTCTTTTCCTCTGCTTTGTCATCACCCGAGTTCATCACAGACAGTTGAGGCAAAGGCTGCAACACAAACATATACGTTTGGCTCACAAACTGAAATGTATTACAGCTGCCTGCGCCTGTAAACGATGCTGGCAAGAGCAGTGGGAGTCAATCAAACAGTAAACCAAACCTAGATGAACTGAGAGAAGCTTAAAAGCTACATATAGCCGAGAAGAACTGCAAAATCTGGTGATAATTATTTATGAGTTTGTCTCTATGAGCAACACCTTTCACGTTACATTCTATTCATTGTTAATATTAAAAATATAGCTGCTTTACAAACGATGTCAGTCATTGACTTATTTGCTTTTTTCCCCCTTCTATGTCTTACACTGCGCAACAGAGAAGCAGCCTTTCTAAATGTGTTTGATTAGGTCATATTTCCATTTCTAGGTAATTAGTAATACGTTTCTGCTTGTTACGTGAAGGAGGAGAGAAGCAGGAGAAGGAGATAGACAGGGTGATAAAATAGAACAAATGTCTCAGGCTGGCAACAGTGGAGGAATGTCACAGTTACTAATTTGCACATGATCACATGTGCCATATGTGCAAATAAGATATTTCTGCCCCCAATCAGCAACTAAGTAGTGTATGATACAAATATATTTCAGTGTCAGCTGTGCTGTCACTCAAATGAATAAGCAGGATATAGGAGATGTGGAGGTTGTAGTTTTTATTGATGTTTTCCAATAGTTTGACTCAAAATTCTTTAAATGTGTTATATTGTAATATTTCAATTTTTTTTATCAAAGATATCCAATCAGAGCCTCAGTGTAATATGATTAATATCACACACACACACACACACACACACACACACACACACACACACACACACACACAGAGGAAGCTAAACAATCATTGACCACTAAGTCTTATGATGATGTGCAGCCAGAAATTTGGCTGCAGCCTCACAGCGGGGTGAATAAATAGCCATGATTACTAATTACTGACTGAACGTGTGAACCGTTGCTACCTTGTGACCCCATACAAATATAGAAAAAGCACAGAAACAGATGTTTGCTTATGCATCTAGGGCAATTTTATTATTTAGAATTTATCTTAGAGACTTGTTTTGACTTTGAAGCAAATGGGAACTCTTCAGGGCTTCCAAGTTCTCAGAAAAAGGGTTTATATCTCAGAAAAAAGTTATTAATACTGAAGTTGAGAGGGATGTAAAGGAAAAAGGGAATAAGCTTAAAAAAATTTACTCATGAGGTGGAAAAGTCTGAAATTTACCAGAAAAGAGAAAGTACTGTAGTTTCAGAAGCTGTCATGTCTACACAACAATAGCTGTGTGAACTTTTCAGAGAAAGGAGGCAGCTAAGGAAATGGTGGAAAAGACTAGCAATAGGGCATCACTGTCCTTCAAATAGCAGTGGGATGTAATTTTGTTGCATTAAGGGAGAAAAAAGACATGCCTGAATAGCATTTTATAAATATTCGTGCAAAATTTCCACAGCACTGTTTAGTACAGGCAGACCTGCACCGTAAAAACAAGATGTAGGGTTGCCATAAAAAATGGTGCACTCACATAGCAAGTGGTTTAAAGAGTTTGGGCTGCCAACACATATCTCACCTATTGAGGGAATAGCCTGTCAAGTTGATATCAGTCTGCATAAGTAGAAAGAGGCTCAAAAACTCATGAGGTATGCAAAGGCTTCATCAGCCCTCATTATATTGTTTTTACGGTGCAGG
>JAPZEA010000012.1:30054170-30064446 GCA_029783685.1 Heniochus monoceros | reverse complement strand
CGACAGGGCATGGAAATTGCTGTCAGTTTAAACTAGTATCATTTAATTGACCATTTTGATGCTTGAACTGTGGTTTGATTTTTAGGATGAGTAATCCTGCTGAAGATGACACCCTCAAACTTAAGAAACAACTGTTCAATCATAAAAACCCTTGATTTTGAAACTAGAGTCTACTTTCCTACCATTTGCCCCATACTGACTGATTACAATTCTTGAAAATGTACTTTCTTTCACGGAAGTGACACATGCGTTTGTGGGTATATGCCAGTGTATAGATTGTTTTTGCTGACTTGTTTGCTGATGATAAGTGCATATTTTTCAGTGTGTTGGTTGTGTTTTTGTAACTAATCCTTTGTAAATCTTACAGAAGAAGGTTGCTGCAAAAGTCATGAAGTCAGTGGCCATGCTTGTCAAAGAATTTTCATTGGTATATTGACCTTTACAGAGCGTGGGCTGTTGAAAGATTTCACAACTTCACTACTAATGTATGTCAGGTGACTGCTCATTCCTCTAACCAGCTCTAACTTAACTGATGTTAATTGACTATTACTTTTCAGTTTTTTCTCACCTTTTTTAAAATAGTTTAGTAATAGCTTTGTGTGGCACTTCAGGACAAATTTTACCTGATGTACCGGTTGACATGTACCACTTGAATGCATAGAGAAAGAAATCAGATCATGGATAAGCTATGAATGTATCATGCACATACTCTAAGTATTATTTCAGTATTATTATTATTATTATTTGTGGTTAATAAAATGTGTTGCAGTAGTGCATTCACTGAATTGCTCCAGATGATATAATTATCAAAGTAAACATTTAATATACAAATGTAAACATTGTTAAATAAACTATTCACAGTTTTTTATGGCAGCCTTACATAAGAGAGTGCCAAAGCGACAGTGGTCAGCACCAACATGGCAACATTGACATAAATGCATATTTGTGATGAATTCATATACATTTGTTCGTATTGGTTATAGATTCATCGTATATTCATCATTTGGCCTATGTTTGATGTTGTATGCACTAGCCCAATTTATCAACTGAAACTGTGAGGGGAGTTGGCGAGTGTCCACATTGCTTTGTGTGTCTGGTTCAGGAGATCATTCTGTCCTGCCACAGGACGCGTCCTTCAGGGGGGTTGAAGACTTGGCAGGGCAACTCCCATACATCACATGCCTCCCTGATTCCTCCCATGTTCCACACACTTTGTCTGCTCTCCTCCCTCTGTGTAGCTCTGGTTGACTGTTGGGCTTAGGAGGTAATTATGGAGGACACATGCTGCCATCACTACGATGTCTACATGACAAGGCAACATGAAATCCTGCTGTAGAATACCTTGAAGTGGTGGTGAAAATTTTCTCCAGGGCTTAGAAACTGTGTCTAGGATGGGGCCTCAACAAGGCAGCAGCCCCCACCACTGTAAATGACATGACACTGTGTTGAGCGGATCTGGGCAGGGATGCGTTTTCTGGTACATGTACATACGTACATACACAAACAAGTGTTCGGGCATCAACCCCATTCCCAAGTGCTGAGTTTGCAAGTACTCATCATCGTAACTGGTGCCACTGATGGCCCCACTGCAGTTTTGGAAATTCCACTTTCCCCAAAAATCTGCGGCTATGTCTCACCATGCCTACTCTGTTGGCTTTGGGATGCACATCTCCATTGTTAGCTCCATGCAGACTGAGTCTGCCGCAGCTTTCCTTCATAGCTGGCAGGCAAAAGCCAGGCTTCTGAAGGACTCTCCAATAGCTAGGATCATGTAGGAAAAAAAGTGGAAATATTTAAGAGATCAGTCGGTGAGGAACAAAAAAACAAAATCAAACAGTGGATCAGCAGGATCCCAAAGGGAGTGCAAATACACTCAAGTGATGTCATTTCTGCTACCCCATGTACAGCTGAGTAGATAAGTTTACCAAATATACTGAATACTGAAAGTAGAACAAAGACTGCACGCAGATAATCAAATCTTCTACAGTATGCATTTGTGTAACAAAGAGCCTTTCAGTCAAAACATTTCAAATATGCTGCGGCAGCTCTGATTTCCAGTATACGTACGTTTTCTATTTGAAGTAACGGGTTGGATCTGTGCACTATTTTACATACTCTTCAACTATAAAAATACAGAAATAGCATTATATAAAACATTATATAGCATTATATAAAACATTATATATACATATATATGTATATACATATATAACAATCTTGACATAGCATTCTGTATAATATTTAATCATTGCATATTATATATTTCATTAATCTCTTAGCTCAGGCAGCAGACTGGGTATTATCTGTGCCACAGATGACTAATGGGAAGCTGTGGATTTGAGTGGTGTAATGGACTTTGAGGATGTGGGAGAGGGGAATTGTCATACATGTGGGCTCAAAACTGTCCCTCACCCTCTGCAAGCAGACATTCAAGATCAGCGATTCTGACCTGAAACTTCATTCAGTGGGGGACACAGCCAGCCAAGAGAATCAAGTCCAGGCTTTTAGGGGAAAGGATGCACCTCTACACCTGGGGTTAGGACCTCTGTCCCTTCTGCAGGAGCTTAACAAAGGAGGGGAGTTTCAACATCCATGCAAGACAGGCAGCTAGCTTTGGTCCAAGATCCTCCGGCATGACCACATGTGCTGTGGAAAGACGATGAGATGTCTTACTTTGCCCTTACCCTGCTGCCTATCCTTAATAAACTCAAAGGGAAAGCTACGAGCAAGACACACCTCGCTGGAAACCCCACACAGTGCTTCTGACCGGGACCAAGCACTACTGCAAACTTTCCCACCCTCAGGGCCAGGGGCCAATGATCAGGCAGTTGGATCGGCCATACAACCAAACCAAAGGCTTTGGGCCCTACATCAGCCCCCATGCATTCCAACTCAAAGGTCTCAGCACATGAGCAGAGCAAGAAGTTAGGAGGCTTCGGGGGAGGAAACGGCGAGAGCGCTCGTTCCATCGCTGCATCTCGTTTCATTCACCTGTAGAATACTTAGCATGTTTCGTATTACATTTGTTATGGTTAAATGTAACTTTTTTGCGTTTTGCCTGACTACTGGTGGAACAAAAATTGTCATGTTTTTTTTAATGTTTTGGCTACTATGGTTATATTCATTGTATACCGTATTGTGTATTTGTATCAATTCATTTATGGTTCAAAATCTTTTTGATAGCTGCTATTTAATGAAACAATAAAAGAAGAGTTATCCTGGTCATATTGCTGAAACTGAAATTTACTGACCATCATATTCCATGTCAGTGAGTTATACTGAAGTTCTGTGTCTGTAATTTAGAGGACATGTCCACTTGCTGTGGAGTCATCCTGAGGTAACTGCGGGGAAACTTACCTTCAAACTGCAGCTCTGCAACCAGCTGATAAATGGCACCTTGTCTCCTGCATTAGCTGATGTGATGCATCCAAATTTGCCTCCTCCTGCCATTGGTTCTTTTATTTTAGTAGCGGAAGCAGGGCGAGTCCCTTCCTCCTCTTTACAGCAGGCGCTCTAAAAACAGTTTAAAATGTCTTAGCTAAATGAAATATGAATGTAATTTTAGCTGGACTTCAGTTACATCGGAATTATGAGTGCTATCTTAACTGTTTAGCTGACAGTTGATATGTGCAGCTAGTTTGTTTGCTAGTTTCCGTAATGCTAACAAGTTAATGAAATAGGCCCTAATTTTAAATCGATATTTCCTGTCAGTTTCTCATTATATTTGATAAGGAGCCATGCTGTATATCAGTAACTTTATATCAGACAGGGCTCACACGTTGGGGTCTCGAGCACCTTGTCCGACCAGCTGGCTGTAACTTTATAGCCTACTATAGACGTTAACTTATCCATGCGACACGAACTCGAAAAACTTTGCCCGTGACTCGCACCATCCTGTGCCGTCTGTGCCCTGCAGGTGGAGCCAGTAAGAAGATTCCGTCCACAGCACGTGTTTCGCAGACGTTAAGTGTTCAGTGTAGCCAAAGCGTAACAGCTGTAGACTACATATGAAGACCTTATTTTTCTTGAGTTTCGAATGAAGGTTTGACTGGAGAATGTGACTCATGTAACATAATGCGACCAGCTAGAAAGATGTCTCATTCTGTTGGAATTGTTGGAACACTCTGCTGCAGTGTTACAGATTGGTTCTTCCCGCACAAATGATCTTTGGCTGAGTAGAGACAGCAGCTGTAGAGAATACACAAACAAGACGACAGTTTCATTTTGGTCTTTTATCAAGTTACTCAGGAGTGATGGTTTATTAGCGACAGCTGATGTGATCTGCCACCTGTAACGTTTGTCATATTAACGTTTTAAAGTGTTGGTCAGCGTTGGCTTAAAGCGAGAGGTTGGTCCCTTCGTGTTTTGGACACCAATATATGCCAATGAGAAAGAGAGAACAGATTCATCTATGAGTCCATGTGTTTTCCAGCCTCAGTGTCTGAACTCCTTTTTCACATTCACACAGTAATTTTCGCTCACAGGCCCAGTGAAAAGCTGTGTAGTCTGGATCTGCACCAGCACCTCGAACTTTCAGTAATTAATATCTTGTTTTGTCTGCACACAAACAGAAGTAACTAAATGACACTTAATGGTTTCAGTGGCTGGTAAACAGTGTATGTAACTAGTCCCTCACAAACAGCAGTTTATCCAGCACCCAGTACTTTTGCCCTCCACTCAGTGGCAGATTCACAGAGACAATAAGACAAGAGAAGTCACTGCACCCAGTTCATGTTTGCCAACAAGTGACAGTTTGTTGTTTTTGCATTTCTGTTGGAGTACAATTTAAATAAATGAAATACGAAGTGATAAAGGGAAATTGTTGATTTTCAACCAGCTTTGTATCATTACAGTGTGGGTAGTACATTCAAATTAATATTGCTGAACTTCCTTCAGTGTTGCCTGTGCCCAGAGCCCCCCCACTCATTTGCATTGTTGTGGCTGATCAATTACAAATCATCTCATTTTACTAAAAGACCGTCTTTCCAGTGAAATACTTATTTAAATAGTGAGCTTTAGAGGTGTCGGCAGGTGGATTCTTAGTGTTTGGGCAGAGCCCTACTAGCTGTTTCCCCCGTGCCTCCAGAGAGTTCTTAGAAGAAGGATAAGTTGAGCCAATTCCAATTTAAAGTTTATTGGTGTGATCAATATTTAACCAAGTGATTATACTGAAAAGAAGGGGTGTGACATGTTAAAAGAAGTGGAAAAAAAGACACAGATAAACATTATTTATACTATTTATGCTGTTCAGGAGCCAGCTGTGTGACTGAACTATAATAACTAACTGATTTGTCTCCTCTCCACTCAGTGACCCCCAGCCCAATGAAAGGAAAGGGCAAAGGGCGCCCCAGCGCCAAGGCCCTGGAGAAGAGCTCACCCAAAGAGGAGGAAGAGGAGGACCCCGAGAGTCCCCTGGAGGAAGAGGAGGAGGAGGCCGAGAAGAAAGAGACCTCCCCAGCCCCCAAGACGACGAAGGAGGCCGCAGGAGGCGATGAGGAGGAGGAAGACGAAGAGGAGGAGGACGGCTCGGAAGAGGAGGCACCCTCTGGAGAAGACTAGAAGATGGTACCCGCTGAAGCCCATCCTCCATGTCTCTCTCTATGTCTCTTCTCAACGTTTTTGTTTTCTTTTGTTGCTCTGCGTTTAGAGTTGTTGTTGGGTTTGTTTTTTTTTTTGTTTTGTTTTGGGTTTTTTTCCCCCCTTTTTCTTTTTTTCCCTCCTGGTGGCCTGGCTCAATGGTTTGGATTTAGTGTGCTTTTTCCCTATTTTGCTTCTCCCCCCCTCCGACCAAGACATTGTGCTCATGTGACCACACGGTGTTTGTAAGGAGTTTTTCATTTTCAACACCAGAGTCACAACATTCAGCCTTACTCACCCTCCTGTCTTTACCATTTACATTCTGCATTTAAGTGTGAAGATTCAGACAAGTCTCTGCCTTTCCAAGAGCTCAGTGCTAGTGAGCATCCGTCCTTGGTGTGAACAAACCTGTTCACTGGTGTTTGTGTTTTTTTCCTCCCCTGGGATTACCAGTGATCAGACGTGACTGGCCACACATTTATTTTCCCGTTTCTCTGACTGGTCTGCGATTACAGGGGAGCATTGTTCAGAGCTTCTTAGTATCCATAACTAAAGCGCTGTATTTACAAAGCGATGTTCAGTCAACACGCGCAGGGCTGAAGCTTTTACCCTCTCTTTGGTACTTTGTGCTTTTAAACCAGGAGCATGTTTTAACAGGGCAGCGTTAGTTTGGTCGTTATTTTAAAACCTTTGAAACAGTTCTTTGAGTTAAAGCAGCGTCTTAGTTTGATTTTCAAACCCCTTCCTGCTTTTTTCAGGCTATATCGGTGCCCTGAACCCTCGTCGTGTGGCTGTGTGGAGAGTGAAATTGGGTGTGTTATTTTGAAAGTATTCCACTCGTAGTTGCTGCTTCGATCAGTTCAAACTGTTAAAGGTGTGTTCTGTAGACAGACGAGGTGGTGGGCCACCACTCGGTGTTTGCTACATGCTGGACCGCCGCTGTAACACATTTCAAGCCAGCATATGTGTGATTTTATGTACTTGTTTAGATTTTTATGGTTGTGGGAGTACTTCCTGTAAGAGGGTCTGGCTTTTTCTCTCTCAGCCCATCAGCTGCCTATGTGAAACGGTTTTTGGTGTATGTTGGGCTTTCTGACGGTGCACCATGCTACGTGAAGCAACCCCACCCCTCTCAAAACACGACCCCCACCTGCCTGCATGGCTATAGCATCTTCTCAACAGTCAACCCTTTGTGCCAGGCACCCCCCTAAGTCTTTGTTTTATTTTCAAGAAATGCAAGAAGAGATATTTTTTTTCTTTCGAGAGTAAAAAAAAAAAATGAATGTCATTTTTTCTCCTGTTGGTTCATTGTTCTAATTCTCTATTCAGATTTTTTTTTGTAATGTTTGTTTTTTAAGAAAAGAAATAAAATGTATCTTGATTTTAAAGAAAAAAAGTTGACCCTATCCAATCTGTTCTGCCTGATGGTTGGACCCAGCCACCCCTCCCTGATTTCCTCCTGCCCTTCACTCACTCTCTTCTCCCCCTCTCCCAGTCCCATCAGCCTAATGGTTACTGTTGGTATCCATGTCCATTTGTTTAGAGCTTTTTGTTCATCCATTAGTATTTCACAAGCAGATACTTTTTTCAATTCAGAATTATACAGTACTGAGGCTCAGAAAAGATCAGCAGCCCAGTTTATATCCGGCATTCATTTGTCTTTTAATGCCTTAATTTCCATTGAGTTCAGTTTCAGTAGTGGCTCTGATAACGTCGTTGGAGGCCTGAGAATGTAACCTGTCCTCATGTTTTAGGTCTTTGCTACAAGCGGCAAATTAGGCTTAGAACAAGTCAACAATTTGTATGATCAGCAGACCATCCAAAGCCATAAACGATCTCAAAACTAGTGACTCGGAGATCAGGTGCAGCACTTGTGAGATTGTCCTTTTTTGCGATAAGTAGTGTTTTGATGTCAAAGCAAAAAAAAAATAAGAAAAAGCTGCTATTGTGATCTTGGGAACATAAATTCATTATTAGGCGTTTGTCAGGAGAAATTCTGATTCGTCCCAAGGCTGCAATAGAAATCAGTCCTGGATGTGTACAGGACGCACTCGAACCTAGTCCTTGGTTCAGAAGCACATTCAATTGTTTTACACTGTCCTTATCAGCAGGTTAGTGTGTTTTTCTACGTTCAGGTCCTGAATTGGCACCCAATCCTTAATGACATTTTAAGACGATTGGATATGAATAAGAAAATAGGAAAAAAAAGTTTGTTTATACCAATCTAAAGCTCTGAGAGCTGTTTGCAGTAGGATCAGATACTGTCTGTAGATCACAGCGTTGAGGGCTTGAATGAGGGTCCTCTCCATCCCACAGGGGGCACATGGCATAAGGCTGTGAATTTCTCCTCTTTCATCCATTCTACGATTTCTTCTGTTGTACTGTTTTTGATGTTTTTTTTCTATCTACCTTCAGTTGTACTGGCAATGTAAATGTAAGCCAAGTTGTGATTCCTACAGGAGACCAAGTGAAGAAGCTTTTGTCAGTAGTGTGGAAAAGGAACGCTGAACTCTTGAATCTTTTGCATGTTGTGGAAAAAGTGCGAAGCGATGATGCTGGTGATGGCAATATTGTGGTCTTACAAAAAAAGTATTAACAACGACGATGTTGATAATGTTTTGGTTTCCCAGCTTCTAATAAAGGCAACCTACTTTTTATACGGATTTAACTACTTGTTTTGTGACGTTGAGCTCTGTGTAATGTGCGCATGGTGGGTTTGGGTTATGATGATCGGCAGTAGTCAGTGTCAGCCACTCAGGAGCGCGATGACCATACTCATTTTAGAACTTTAATAACTATGGCTCAGACACCGCAGAACCTGATCACTGAGAAGGTTATGTCCAAACTGTACAGAGCAAGCTCAACCTGGGTGTATTGTGTATGAGATCAGCAGCTTACATCACCGTAGATGCCTCACTTCACGTCTGGACCCCTAGATGTCTGTGCAAATATTTGTATTTCCCCCCCGTACTTTTGTCACGTAAAGGTGGTACTCCAGCGGTCATACAACAGCCAAAGAATCACCTCATGTGTTGATCATTTAGGTGAGTTTTATTTTGTAGCGAATGAACTGACACATCTGCATTTCGACATGAAGCCTTTATAAGAGTGTGACAGCAGTGAGAAAGATGAAAAATAAAGGAAACAAGAAGATAAAGAGAATGATAGACAAATAGAGAAGTTGAGTTAGGTAAGAAGAGAAAAAAAGTGGAGCAGCGCTGATTATACATGTCAAAGTCTGGTTTCAGGTGTTGGGGAGTGATACTGCACATGTGGAAAAGGTTGTTTAAAGCTGTGTGAAGTCAGCCACGGGTGGGTCTGAAGGCTGCAGGTTTGAAACTGAAAAAAAAAAAGTTGGGGGTGTGGAGTTAGTGAGCTCACCAGACCTCTGTCGCTCCTCCTTTCTGTTTGTGGCTAGCAGCTCAAGGCTACATTAGCTGCTACTGGAATAACACAGCTGGATCTCTGACCAAACTGTCAGTGACGGGCTTTGTGGGTAATGTAAGCACCAGCTTTTAACAAGGAAATAAATGTGTGGAAGCCTTTCTTTAACTGTCATGAAGAATTTCAAGAGTACAATGCTGGATTGGAGCAGTACAGGTACTCAGGCTCCACATTTGTGTGTGTGTATATATATAGATAGATAGATAGATAGATAGATATAATATCCAATACGGGGGGACAAGCCCAAAATAAACAGTTTTGAAAAAAGAGACATGCCATCACAACCAGGATTTAAAGGCAAAGAAGTCGTCACTCAGACCATGCAGTTGTCTTTGAGTGAAAGCCAATTGCGGCTTCTTAAAAGCGAGTACATGTGCATCTCCTCTCATCTGAAAGAAGAGCAGTGGGATCTGTTTGACTTCTTCAAGTGCTGCTTCTGTTTCCAGTAACTGCCAGTGTTTCATGTATTTGATTCACCCAAAAGATCAACACATCAGGTCATTCTTGTTCCTGTTTTTGACCTCTGGAGTGCAGCCTTGTTTTCCTGACTGTTTTGCTAATACAAAGACTTACACATCCACATGTCTCCATTACCAGTAAAAAAAAGCCTTTGTTCGTCTTCAGTGTTAAGTACAGTTTGCTTAATTAAAAGAAGTCCCTGCTTTCCCAAAACGGAAATTGTATTGCACCGGAAAACAATGAAAACACAATAGACACATTAAAAGTGTGAATACTACACACCCACACAGTACAAAATGCAAGTAAGAAGAGACATCGTTTAAAGGGCTGGGCTGTGTAGGGAACCAAAAGGTACATATATTTGAATGAAGTGTGATTATAACTTTTTGCACCTAATTTTCAGAGGGGTGGATGTCATATTTAAAGCTGAACTTTTTTCTACCAACAACTGATCAAATGACTATTTGTATAAAATAATAATATAAAAGTGGTCGCTTGTAGAGACAAACCCACAATTGTCAGCCAACTCTGCAGTTCTTCAGCTCTGTGGAGCGTTTTAGTGTCTTTCAGCTCACTGTTTTGGTATCCAGCCCACCAGTTTACTGTTTTGGTTCACTTCCAGCAGCAGGCAGCTGTTTTCAGTTAAAAAGCTTTGATGAACCCACAAAAATTTACATGCTCAGCACCAAACAGCAGACAGAAAATAAAAAGCCAGATATTTTTCTCAGGATTTGGTGGAGATCACAGAGTAAAAGGGAGAGTCAATATTGGACTTACATTTGTCAAGTGGCCACAA
>JAPZEA010000012.1:29944970-29956612 GCA_029783685.1 Heniochus monoceros | reverse complement strand
TGACTCTTTTGACAGGGATGTAATCACTTCATCATGGATAAATCTGATTTAGATTGAATTATGCCAGCTTATTAGCTCCCTGTCGTTTTCAAGTAGCTAACCATCATTAGCCACCGTTACCGTTTTCTCTCTGAAAGTTGAGGGTTCAGCAACCTTGGTGTATTTTATAAGCTGATTCCAGTAATGTTAAATTCAATATGTTTACATTTGACTATTTGTAGGCCAAAATATTAATAAATAAATGACATCTTCAGCATTTCTCCACCAGAATTTTACTCCGGGCAATGCTGAGAAGGTTTTGAATTGTCATTTCGACTTTCAGGCTTTGAAATAAAATGTACACAAAGCACAAATGAACAGTTGACCAAATAATCCTGGCTATGTTATGAAAGCACCACACAGGAAATTTTATGACTCTGAGGATGCTACTGGATGCAATACAGCCAGTAACACCTCTTATATAATATAAAATCAGAGAGTGTACATTGAATCTAAATTTTGGTGTAGAGACAAGCCTAAACATGAGTAAGGCAAACATTTAGCAAAATTTGGAAACAAACTGACCTCATTAGACTTCACTTAAAACTGCTACCTTAACCGTCCAGAGTACTGGGTGTGCTCTGAATGGCAATTGTACAAGCTTGTGTATGTGCGTACACTATAAGAGAGCAGAGCAGTTTATTTAGGGGCCTATTTTTTGAACTAAGTCATGGCAGCATGTTGCTGATTGTGCAAATGTGTGTGGAGGGCAGCTCAGTCATTTCAAGTGCGAGTACAAGGTTTATTTCCTGAAACCCTGTGTGTCCCCGTGGTCAGCTGCCAGGGAGATGAGTGAGTGCACATGAGTTTTTTGAGCACATGCAGGCGTGTGCACTGAGGTGAGCATGCTTGTTAATGTACTGAGCTGTGTTGGCCTTTGTGTTGTGGACTCAAATGGCAGCTCCTCTTTTCCGTGCGTCTCTGGTAGTCCTCTGTGACGTCTAGAAGATGCTTTGTCGGCGGTTCTTTCCTCGACCTGAGGAGAGACACATTGAGACTGAACACTTATTTCAAAATGATGATTAATCAGTGTTAACAAGAACAAGTGGAAACAGATACTGTAACCTTTGTAACATTAATCAGTTGGATGCTACATGCTAGTGTAAGTCAAGCACTATGAAGTTAGGTCTGGAAGCTTTATATGAGTCTAACTAGGGGAAAATAAAGTCATAGTGAGACTTACTAAGTATGTGAAGAGTTTGTTAGACTATAAAAAATGGGTGAAATCTGTAATCTGTATTGAATTTGTTGACATCTCATTTTCTTTTCTCTCCTCTTCTCTTCTCTGTGATATTTTTATTTGTGTCAGAGTAAACAAAATCAGCCCGCTGGCTTCTTGCACAGCTTTGCTAATTAGCAAAGTACATCTACAGACACCATTTCAGATGTTGTGGTCAGGAACAAAACAAAGCTGGATTTAATTCTGTTTCATTCCACACAGGAAACTCACAGCGATAGAGCAGCTATTCCATAGTTATTTATGACTCATATTTACTTTTGAAAAATGTAATTAACTGGTCTTGTTATGTGTAATATAAAACTACTGTATGATAATATAACAAAAAACAAACGTGAATGCACAGCATGCGTACAGGATGTGCATCATATTCTAATTACTGGGTCTAATGTGCAGAACATTGTCAATGCACAGAACTATTCTGGAAGCCAACTATGTGAAGAAATGAGTGGCTTTCAATCACGGTGACTTGACCAAAGCTTGTCTTGAAGTCGTACCACACTGTGAGACTGTGAGGCAGGAAGCTTACATAAAGGGTGAAACACTGAGCTGCGGTGGCCTGGGTCCTTCTGGAGCTGCAGCTCTCTGAGGGAAAACACTGAAGCAGCTAAAACAAAGAGGGGAGACAGAATGACTTAGGAGCACAGAAAAAAAGTCTTTATAAAGCTGCTACATGTACTAAACCTGTACAACACACCTTATCATACGACCCTGATTACAAAAAAGTTGGATGCTGTGTAAAACATTAAGAAAACAGATTGTGATCAGTTGCTAATCCCTTTTGACATGTACTCAATTGGAAACAGTACAAAGACATTATATTTGATGTTTGACTTCATCAGCTTCAGTGGCTTATTCCGAATTTTGATGCAACAACATGTTTCAAACAAGTTGGGACAGGAGCAACAAAAGACTGGGAAAGTTGTGGAACGCTCCAAAAACACCGGTTTGGGACATTCCACAGGTAAACAGGTTGATTGGTAACAGGTGATAGTGTCATGATTGAGTATGAAAGGGGCATCCTGGAAAGGCTCAGTCGTTCACAAGCGAGGATGGAGCGAGGTTCACCACTTTGTCAACACATGATTGGATAAAGGATGTTACTGCGTGGGCTCAGGAACACTTCATGAAACAGTTGTCAGTAAATACAACTAATTTGCAAATGATTGCATTCTGTTTTTATTGACGTTTTACACAGTGTCCCAGCTTTTTTGGAATCAGGGTACAACCCAGAGGTTCTAGCCTGAACAAATGCAAAAATGAACTAACTAGTATATATAGTTTAAAACCAAAATCTGTTTGGCACTGCGTGCCATACACAACCTTCACACCAGGTTGTATGTATCTGTAATGAATATGAATCACTGTTTGAAATTTTGCGATAGTATGCAGGTCTGCTTTCTTTTTAATGTTCTAACTTCTGGAACATGACATAGGGTTACATGTTTATATGACCTTGGCCTTGTCACACACATCAGAGGTACAACTAAATTTGGCAACTTTGGCAGTTACATAAGACATCTTCTTGCAACCACAGACAGTGCCTATCTTAAGGTTTCTAGAACTATCTAAAGTCTACGTGCTCAACTCAACCAACAGTTCACAAGAAGAGATAGATATATCTGAAGAAGGTTTACATTCATACAGGTAAGGTCTAAAAAGGTAGACTGGTTTCTGTGGCCTGTTAAGCCTGAACTAAGTCAGTGCAGAATATATTAACAAAAAAAAAAAAGAGCTGGGTTTTTGTTACTTGTCTGTTAGCTAGCTTCCATGCTAGCTATTCTACTAACTTATTTAAATCTCTCATATCAAACTCGTATATCTTAACTCAACAAATGTTGACCACCGATAAGCCTTCTGAAGACCTTTGCACTGGGGGGAACACCTAGATGTAGCAGAGTCAATGTTAATGTAATTACTTTCACCTGGACGTTGTCTGCCAGGTAACATTGCCGTCAGAGGGAGATTGTGCTATCCTCTGGCTGCTTCAAGGCTGTTAGTATTTTAGGAGTGATACTACACTGAGAGGTACTGTTTTCAGTGGTTGACAACAAAGAGCTAACAGGCTATATGCTAATACTGGGAACCTTTGACAAACAAAACTACATAAGGCAAGAGCAGCAGTTTTAATTCACAACAGCCTGGAGCTTTTTAAACCAGCTAGAGTGTTCTGCCAGACTTTTTCTGTGTGCTAGTAATATGCACTTTCTGTGTATTTTTGCTCAAAATGTGTAACTTGACCAAACACTCTGATAATACACCCAAGAGCCTAAGTGTGTGTGTGTGTGTGTGTGTGTGTGTCTTACTGTCTGCCAGATTGTGTATGTTATCCCCCAGACTCAGGAAGTAAGGGTGTCGTAGAGCAGCTTCAGAGGTGATTCTGCTCCTGGTGTCATACTGCAACCAGAATCCAAAAGCAGCAGATTAGACCATCTCTGAAATCACACTCTGCCTCATGTCCAGCTGAGTGAAGGTCACAGTGCTTTTGTGTCATACCTGCAGCAGAGCAGACAGCAGGTCGATCCCCTCTGTGTCCAACCTGATGGTGGCAAAGGAAAAAGTTCATTTTTTTTTATGACTATTCAGAGAAAAATAACATGTTGATACTCATAATGAAAGTCAATACAGAGGGGGTGAATTTCCTTCATGTGTTTTTTGCCCCTTTTTTCAATTAAAAGCAATATTCAGTGTCATAGTTAAGCTAAATGTAACTAACCTAAACAGCATAGAATACCCAATATTTCTTTGCTCTTTAATCAAATAGATAGAGCTTAATTATCTACCAGGGTGGAAATTTGTCTTTAGCTCACCAAAACATAAAAGCAGCATTAGAACATGTCACATATAAAACAAATATTATTACAGAACACCACCAAAATATCCAACCCAGCACACTGGCCAAAATACCACTACTAAACATAAAACATTAAATTATAATAAAATAAAACGCCTTTGTGTCTCTGTTTAGTTTAAAATACTGATTTCAATTAGAACAAAAGTAAAAAGTATTTTTGGATGCTGGAAATATATAGAGCCTCCCAGAGTCTGAAACAGGAAATAAAGAATGAAAACTGTCTATTTCTTTTTCTGACACTTAAAAGTTAAAATACTCTCAATCACAGATTTGTAAACTATGTCAAACACTGACTGGCTAACTTGAAAGCTGTTGAGTATCCTGAGAAGATAAAGTCAGTGTGCAGTCCTTGGTGTTTTCGGAGAAGCTGAATTGGCAGCCCAGAATTGTACCAAGACACGTGAAACTTTCAACAGTTTCAACAAGTTGGCTGCCAAGTACAACAGGCCCTGTTATGAAATCCTGCCTGGCACAAATAATCATTTCTTTAGTCCTATTAACATTAATCTCTTAATTACCTTTGCACTAAGCCTGAGCTTGTGTTTGGGCAAAATCCTCAGCTTCACTGAGGTGGCCTGTTTTCTTAAGAGGGCCAACTAAGGCCATATCATCAGTATACTGATGCTCTTTAAACAGAAATTATTTTGTGGAGGCCAATAATAGAAGAAAAGGAACACATCCTGGTTTATCTTAATTCAAGATTCATTCAAGAGCCAAGAATCACTCATATAAAATTGCCATTCTCATCAAATTTTGTACAGATATTTGCAGCCTGCAGATGAATCCTAATGACTGTGGTGAATTTTTATGTAGCGCCTGGTGACTGGTGTCTTATCTGGTGGCTTTTTATCTGACCGATGGGTGCAAAGTTTAGCAAACACATTCATAGTTACTAGACAATGTCTCCTGCTGATCTCCTGCATTTTCCTGTAGCGCCACCACAAAGTTCACATCTGCGGTTTTGAGTGAAATGACTCGCTAACTGTTGGATGGACTGCCATGAAATTTGGTTCGCACATTCATGTCCCCTCTGGATGAACTGTAATAACTTGTCCAATCGTTTGGGTTACAATCACTTTGATTGTAACCCAAACGATTGGACAAGTTATTACAGTATCAATCACTTTGATTGTGATTGTAACCCAAGTGATTGCAGCCTGTACTTTGCATTCTTTGTATTTCATCCTAATGAGCAATTGTGAGCATGCTCACAAGCTAAACTAAGATGTTAATCATGGTAAACATTATAGACGCTAATCAGCAGCATCTTACTTGACACTGTGAGAATGTTAGCATGGTGACGTTAGCCTTGTGGCCTGCGTACAGCCTGATGGAACCTCAGACAGCACTCAGCTGAACAGACAGCGAAATTTGTCAGTGTTACCTGGGCACGTGGTTGATGAGAGCTTGAGGTCTGTACTGAGGAAAGAGGTAAGACCTAAACTCCTCATTACTGCTGATACCAGGCCAAGTTTCTTCTACTGGAGTGCCTTGAAGACAAAGAAACAACTAATGTACGATCATCTGCTGTCACGGAACACTGTCACTTACATTACTTATTCCCAGTTCATATATTGCTTGATTTCAGCCTGGCCGGTAGGATATTACCATAATGTGCTGCTATCTTACCCATGAGCCTAAAAATTAAGTGGAGCTCCTCTTTTACTGTTGCACCAGGGAACATAGGACGACCGGTTGCCATCTCATACAGGATACAGCCCACGCCCCTGGAGGAAGAGGGAGGAGGAGGAGGAGCAAACAACAAAGAGCCCTTCAACATTGTAGAACTCCTGTTCGACAAACACACACACTTCAAAGAGCGCTGATCATAAGTGCAAACATGTATGGCGTGAGTGGGCACAGTGCAGCCTTTTGTTCTATCCAGGATGGTGTGTTGGAGAGGTGCCCTGCGGTGTGACGAGAGGATATGTATCTAGGTGAGCTCATAAAGGGCTGGTGTGTTGCTGGAGAGCTGCATTTAGTCATCAGCGGTTTGCCAAAGCTGTGAGGGTTTTCTCACCATGGCAAACTGCTAATGAGCAACACACAGGGAAAGCGAACACAGATAAATTATGCTGCGTTGTATGACCACAACCCGGGAGATTTTAATAGATATGCACGATTCATCCTGGATGAACCTCTAGCTGTTAGACATTCATCTGCTTTACAGAGTGAACAGCATTGCTCATTACCAGGGCTGACACTAGTGTTGGGGCTTGATCAAGAGTTCAGCTTGTGAGTTCAGTTCAGTTCCTGGCTGAGACATCAGAGAAAAATGAGACAATCCCAGTAAAGACAGGTGTAGTCTATGTGTTACTTTCAAACCATTTATTCTCAGTTTCCCTGCGACAGATGAGATGAGCCTGAATTAGTCCCAGAGAGAGAGGCTTACTGAACGCAAATGCACAGATATCTATAGTATATACAGTACAGGAGCAAACAAGCTACATGTTATATAATACCTTCATTTAGGTTTTGAGGCTCAACAAAAAAGTATTTGCTCCAACATGCTCTCCCACACATTACAGTTGGGACAGTTTGTAGTGTGCTAGTTCAAGTCGACCACAGAGAGCAGATGTTACACATGCATGTTAGACTAATGATAATTAGATATCCATACTGTAGTACTCACCACATGTCGATGGGTGTGGAGTATTCTGTAGAGCCCAGCAGCACGTCAGGGGGGCGATACCATAGAGTTACCACCTCATTGGAGTAGGTCTTAGTGGGGACGGACTTGGCCCTCGCCATACCTGGACAACACAGCATGGTCCTGCTTTAACAATGTGAGACCTCAGGAACAGCGGAATGGCTTTCCTACGGCTGTTTTAACAAGGCCTGCTTTTTGTGTAAATGCTCAACCTCTTTCTCTTGGGTACGACCTTTGTACCAAGATCCCCTTGAAACGAAAGTATTCTGTGTCTCCACAGGTGTGTGAATCAGCATGATGCACTAAGGCTCATGCAGTGGAATAGTCCCTCCATCAGCTCATATGCAGTTTTTAGTTAAAACTGTTGAAAAATAGTGAGGGAATACTGGTGGGTTTATCTACCCACTTCCAGCACAAAATTGAGAAAACTCAGAGAGAGGGGCACAGTTGCTAGGATACAGGAAGTAAGGGTGCTAAAGTAATCAGGATAGGAGATCTCTGAGCGGCAGTAAAATATAATTGGAAAGCGATTGTGGCAGGAAACGTGCTATTCTATTCCCAAGTGCGTGTGTCTTTATGACCGCATTTGCTTTTGTTGATGTCCATATATGCTGCATGAGAGCGTGCTGCTTTTCCTACCAAAGTCGGCCAGTTTGAGCTCGCCCTTGTCATTGATGAGCAGGTTCTGAGGCTTCAGGTCTCTGTGGAGGATTTTTCTCTTGTGACAGTAGGACAGACCACGCAGCAGCTGGAACATGAAGATCTGTAGGAGGAGAATGAAGATGATGAAGATCAAAAACTCAACGTCTGTATACATCATTTAAATAGAACGTGGATTTTAAAACTTCTCTGCATTCCTTAGTTGGGAATAAACTGCTAACCAATGACCAAATCAACAGAATTTGCCTCCTCCTATTCAAGCCTACCCTCATCCCTCGAACTCCTCCTGCCCCCTGAACTGAAACAATGAAATATATTCTCATTCTCAAAACAGACGAGTTACTAATCCAACAGAATCATAGAATGAAAAGATAATACCCAGTATCACTTAGTTCCAGTTTGTGCCTCTCATTACATTTGAGTTATTGAGCCACACATTCGATTTAGCTTAAAATGTATGCATGGGAAAATCTAAAGAACACAGAGCACTAACTGTTGTCCTGAAGGTATTTCCAGAATCCTCCGTGGATGGTTGTGGATGGTGGAAGGTATAAAATCCATCAGCTGCACAATAAAAACGATTTTCAACCCATTTCCCAAGTTGTGACTCATTTTCCAAATTTTAATTTCCTGAAGATTGTAGCCAGAAATGACATTCGCCATTGTCCAAGTTTCTTTGATGTGAAGCTAAGGTAAACATTTCTATCATTAGTTATATTGGTATATATTGATTTTTTCTTTCCAGTGTTTACATTTTGATACAAAGTAACATTCATTCATTCATTTTCCATACCCGCTTATTCCGTGAGGGTCGCGGGGGGGCTGGAGCCTGTCCCAGCTGACTTTTGGGCGAGAGGCAGGGTACACCCTGGACGAGTCGCCAGTTCATCGCAGGGCACAAAGTAACATATTTATGACAACATTTGCTTGTGTTTTACAAAAAAAATCCAGTCATTTCCACTGCCTGGATAGATAATAGAGTTGCAATTTGAGAAACGGGTGAAAAATCTTTTTTATTGTGGCGCAGACAGAATATTTTTCATCTGGATGTTGAGAAGAATCATTATGGACTCTGGAAACACCTTCAGAACAGCACTGTTGTTAAACAACCTTCTGGGACTACCTTTTCTTTTAAGGATTTTGTGAGATGTGTGCTCTGGTTCCCTAAGTAACTCCTCTACTTTGAGAATGATGACTGAATGAACAATGACTTTACTTCATTGTTTCAATTCCAGGCCTCATTGACTACCATGCAAAATGAATTGTGCTTGATTATTTGCTTTTTGGCTTGAGAACAAGCAGCTGCAAATGCTGAAGCTGTGTATGTGCGGTGGTTTAAAAAAACAAACTCTGTCTGGTAGCAGTCAGTAGTGTGTGACACCTGCTGCTGCTGCTAACTCATTGTCACTCTGGGGGCTCACCTTGACGTTATGCATGCTCATGAGATTCCCACAGTTGTCCAAGTACTGTTTAAGGTCGCTGTCCTGGAAGACACAACAGCCACAGTGTTCACACTCAAGTCTATCCATAAATGAGATCAACACCTTCTGACCTCCTACATGCTGAACTGCTGATGTACTCACGAGATACTCAAACACTAGAGTGAGGCAGCGTTCGGTGTGGATGATGTCGTGCAGTGTGACGATGTTGGCGTGTTTCAAGTTCTTCAGTAGAGACACTGGGTGGACAGAAGAAGGAGAGATGAGTTGTGCTGTTTTGTCCAGGAACCTAAAATGTGCCTCCAACACAACAACACCCCAGAGCTGCAGCTCTGACAATAGCTTAGGTACGATTTCAGGCTTAACATGGGTTTAAACTTGCCTGAAACAAAATACCCCACCTGTGGTTTAGTCTAAACTCTGTTTCGCTGCTGTGTCCTAAAGAAATCATGTAGAGAGTCATAATTTCATTGAACCATGTATTCCTTTAACCCTCAGTAGTAATGACTTCATGAGCTTCTTTAGTAATAAAATCCTTACTATTAGAGACAGAATTCATCAACTCCTGCCCTCAGTGGGTACTGACTTACCATAGAAGTAGCTATTAAACTCGTCGTATTCTTAAACCATTTTTCTCCTGTCGACCTACAACAACTAATTTCAACAATTTCTTCATCAAAATCATCAACCTCTATTTTAGACCCAATCCCAACCAAGCTGCTTAAAGATATTTTACCCTTAATTGTCTCGCCTTTATTAGATATGATCAACCTCTCTCTATCAATAGGCTACATACCACAGTCCTTTAAAGTAACTGTAATAAAACCTCTTCTTAAAAAGCCTACTCTTGATCCAGGGGTTTTAGCCAACTATAGACCTATATCTAACCTCCCGTTCCCCTCTAAAATTCTTGAGAAAGCAGTTGCTAATCAGCTGTACGACTTTCTACGCGACAATAGTTTATTTGAGGATTTCCAGTCTGGTTTTAGGTGCCAGCACAGCACAGAAACAGCTCCAGTCAAAGTTGTGAATGACCTGAGAATGAACAGTGATGAGAAGAAGCTGTCTGTGCTGGTCCTGTTAGATCTAAGTACTGCATTCGATACTGTAGATCAGAATATTCTGCTGGACCGACTTCAGCACTGGGTCAGTCTCTCTGACACAGTTCCTAAATGGTTCAGGTCTTATCTAACTGGTCGACAGTTCTATGTGGCCATGGATGACCACTCCTCCAATAAAATAGACTTGACATGCAGTGTCCCACAGGGCTCTATCTTAGGCCCAGCCCCTTTTCAGTCTCTGTATGTTACCACTTGGCAATATTATTAGAAATCATAACATCAATCCATAATTACACAGACAATACCCAGCTATATGTGTCTGTGAGCTCAAATGATTATACTTCTATCAACAGCTTAATTGCATGTATCTCAGACATCAGCTTGTGGATGCCTCAGAACTTTTTATAGCTCTATCCAGACAAAATTGAGATCATTTTTATTGGCACAAAAGCTGAGAGAGACAAACTGTCTGAACACCTAAATCTACTGACGCTAAACACCAAGGAACAGGTCAAAAACCTTGGCACTATCATTGACTGTGACCTAAATTTTGAAAATCTTTACATTGGTCACCCGTCTGTCACATATTCATTTTAAAATTCTTTTATTGCTTATTAAATCACTGAATGGCTTTGCCCTGTCCTGTCTGTCTTAGATCCTCTGACTCAAACCTCTTGATTGTTCCTGAGGCCAGAACCAAAAAGGCACAGAGAGGCAGCCTTTGTTAATTATGCCCCAAAACTCTGGAACAGCCTCCTTGAAGTTCTGAGGGTTTCTAAATCTGTTGACACCTTTAGACGAAATCTTAAGACACATCTTTTTAACATTGCTTTCTCCTGAAGTGTCTTTTCTTTTTACCTAATGGCTATTTTATTTTGTCCTATCCAGTTGTTTTAATTCTACTTTATGTTTTTTTAATTTCATTTTTCTTTTCCTTGTTTGCATTGTTTTTATCACACATATTGTTATTATTATTTTATTTTTATGTTAGGCACTTTGTGTTGCATTTTATCCATGAATTGTGCTATATAAATAAAGTTTATTATTATTATTATTATAATTACTTTACTTGCAGTATTTCCCACAGCACATGAAGGCAGCATAGCTCCATCGTATTCTCTCCATCTGCCTATGTTGCTTCGTCTTCCGTCCTGACACTGTGCCGCTGTCTGTATGTGGGAGGGTGTTGATGCAGAATTAGCGTGTTGGGGCCACTCTTCCTCAGTGTGCTCTCATTCTGTCACCGCCTTTAACGTTGGGTGTGTGTGGAGGGGGGAGCAGGTGGTCAGCACCACCGCACCTGTTGTTGATGTGATGTGAGTAAAAGAGCTTGTATAGAATACCCCATTTATAGCACATGGATGGTGATTTGACAACATGGCAAAACAGGCATTGTAGTATGCTGTCTGTAGCTGTCTGTGTCCCACACACACTTGCTTATATTCACTGGTAAGAGCGTGTGTGTGTGTGTGTGTGTGTGTGTGTGCGCGCGTGCGCGTTGGACTTAAGTTTTGAGGTTGTGTCCTCAAGTTTTCTCTCCCTCCTCTCCTCACAGTCTAAGTTACACTTGACAGATTAGCTCCACAGTGATGCTTCTGCCCATTTTAGGGAAGTTTGTGTGTGAGTGTGTGTGTGTGTGTGTGTGTGTGTGTGTGTGTGTGTGTTTGGACAAACATTTCCATGGAAATGAACACCGCCGATG
>JAPZEA010000012.1:29934577-29944870 GCA_029783685.1 Heniochus monoceros | reverse complement strand
GGTGAGTGGTTGAACCTGGAACAGCTACGTCTCCTACCATGGCCCTGCCTGACATCCACTGCAACTTCTATTAATACTAGCTACATTACCATTATTATTAGCTCCATAGTGTTGTATCATGCACATACACTCTGTTTCTTATATGTACATATATCACATACATAAATATATCACATATGTATATAATGTGCAATATATACTGCAAATAGCTGCACGTCTCTCAGAGCTGTCATTGTTACTTTGACTGCATCTCTCTGCCTCTCTCTCTGTCTCTGTCTCTCTCTCTCTGTCTCTGTCTCTCTCTCTCTCTCTCTCTCTCTCTCTATCTCTCTCTCTCTCTCTCTCTCTCTCTCTCTCTCTCTCTTAAATGTACTGCAGACAGCACTATGTCCCTAATCCTATACAGTAGATATGAGTCTTTATAGTATACACTTTTTGCAGTTAGTAGAGAGAAAATGTGTCAACTGACTTTAAAATGTCAATGAGGAGACATCATAACAGTAAAAGCTCACATACACCTTCAGTTTCTTGTAGACAGGTGCGTAGGAGGAAATATCCACGGACAAGAGAAGAGAGATCTCCCTCACACTGTCCCTGTAGTGCTAAAAGCTTTATTGAAGATGACGAAGGTCTGAGGATGAAATATTGTATCTTCAATAAAGCTTTTGTGCAAGAAAAAGGAGAGTGTGTTGGAGTTTTCTCATCTCTTCTCAATGAAGAAACAGTGAAATGTTTTACCAACAACAGCTATTTGCTGTTGTGGTGTTCGTGGAGTTTTTTCACCAACATCCACAGTTCCTTTTAATTTTTTCCAGCTGAGTGCTTCCTCCATTTAATCTGTGCATTGCACTGGGGGACTAACCTGTCCATCAACAGCACACTCAAAAATGAAAAAAAACAAAAAACAAAACTGATTTCTTTTTTGTATACTGATCATATTGAGTATACTTTATTTTGGCAGTCTACAGTACATACTCAAAACCTGCTTAGTAGAAGTAAGTGGTGTGGATTTGGGACACAACTTAGGTCTAACAGAGGTTTATGGTAATAAAGGTCAGTATAAAGGTAGATTTCTGCAATGTAGATTGCTCAATTCATTTCTAAAAGGTCAAATCCTTCACAATGTTCAGTATGATCTTACCTAGACAACGTCCCCATACTGTAAGTGTAAAAATAATTCATAATTATACACACTATGAAATACTTTATAATAACAGCTGTGTTTACAGTTAGATGTAAGTGGTGTTCAATTCATTTTGAAGCCAGATAGAGGATTACTGATTATGTTTCAAACTGCCAACCATGTATTAACTAATGCAGCAGAAGCTCATGTACAGTATGTGAAGGAGAACATGAGGAACTGTTCAGTCACCTGATATTAACCAATTCTGCCCACAAGTTGAACATAAGAACACATATTTGACGGATTATTGATACTGCATTTGATTGTAAGGAGACAGAGCACACTTGTAGCAAAAGTTCAGACTGATTATTTTTTGTGATAAACAAAAGTGCAACTAGATTCTAATTGATAAAACACACACTGGATGTTGTTCCTGTGCTATTCCCTTTCTGAGGGAATATGCAGAGCTACTATGCAGCGTTTCTTTGAATCTCCTGAGAGAGGTAGATCTTACAAAGCGAGTTCACCATACGTCTGGTTTAGATACTGAGTGACACAGCAACAGCCCCCATGTGTAAATGTATATTAAGCTATATTTAAATGAAAGTGGACAATTAAAATGTGTTGGTGGATTCTTATCCACCTGAGGGTACGGCTGCACCCCTGGACTCGCAAATCTGTTTGTGTGTGTTAGTTGATATGTGTGTGTGTGTGTGTGTGTGTGTGTGTGTGTACCCTCTCTGATAGCAGTGCAAGGTGCTCCCTCCTCATGCTCCAGCCGAATCTCCTTTAACGCCACCAGGTTCTCTGTTAGTTTGCTTCGCCCTTTGAACACTGTGGCATACGTCCCCTGTGAACACCAACACACACACACCTCTAGTTGACATTCTGATTATACTATTAACAGCAATAGAATAGTGAAGTTAATTTGATTGGAATGTGTTTACTTTCACTTTCTGTTGACTTTTTCATCGTTGCCCACTGCACATAAACATTCATTCATTCATTTTCTGTAACCCGCTTATTCCGTAAGGGTTGCGGGGGGGCTGGAGCCTATCCCAGCTGACATTGGGCGAGAGGCGGTGTACACCCTGGACAAGTTGCCAGTTCATCGCAGCACATAAACATCTGATAATTAATTCCAACTAGACTGAATGAGGTTAGAGGTTTTACCCGCTATCATACATGAGCAGCATCAAAGCATTTCATCAGCGTAATGCAAGCGTCTCGAGCAGGATTTCATCCATTAATTAAGTGCATATTTACATGTTTGGGATGCGATTATTGGGATTTCTCATTCCTGTCACAGCTCATCTTCCTCACTCACGACTATCCTTCATATATCCTGGCTTTGCAAATCTCTGCAAATCAGATAATGTGAAAAGGGACAGTAATAGAAGAAGAAAGAAGTACTTTTATAATGGCCACATGTTCCATTCACTGTGTTCCACTGCATATAAAACGAAATCATGCCCTTGTGAACCACAGGTTGTGATAATTGACAACAAAAGAAGCTCTTTTCGACCCCTCACCAACACTGCTATCTGCTGCTGAGCCTTGTGACTGAGACTAATGCAGACAGCTTCTGTCACTAACCGTTCCTCACTCCTGAAGGCGATAACTGTTCTCAGATAAATGGTGAGGGATTTAAGTGCATCGGCCGTGATGCGCAATCTTAAAGCCCTCCTCATCCACAGCACGGCCATGCATTGTGATCCTACAGAGTACAAAGCTTATTTTTTGTTATTCTTGTTAAGCTGTGCCAGCCAAGCCCAACTAATGCAAGCAAATGGACACATGGGTATACTGTAGCTTGTCTTGTTTAGGCACACAAACAAAGCTGTATGTGTTGTACTCATTTTGACAGACTCGTCCCCCCAGAGAGGCTCGACTCACAGCAAACCTGTTAAGTATAATGAAGACTCGCAGATGGCTTGTGGTCAGCGTGTTGGATGTTATACACCAGAGAGACGCTTTGTTTGTGTTTGATAAAGTTCTGTCTAGCCTCGAGTTATTGGTCGGTGGCTGCAGTGGGTGTAGCAGTTGTACACTCATCTCTCACTGGACTGCATGTCAGCTGTTTCCATCGACCGTCTGTTAAAAGGTGTTCGTGTGACTAACTGGCATTGACGTACTTCACCCAGTTTGCCGAGCTTCACGTATGTCTCCAGTTTCCCAAAGCCTATGTCAGACTAGAAGTAAAAAGAACAAGGCAGATTAATCTTAGTGTTCACTGTTATGGTTCTGTCCTCTAATTATACCTCAGATCAGTCAAGAGATCACATTTGCATGCATTAATTAATGTTTTCTTAATTAAGTATAAATCCTTGTTTACTCTGTCAACCTGGTACAAAACAAATGCATCTTAATGGAGGACTAGGGGAAATATCAAAGAAAATAATGCGCTCATTATAATATTGATATTGAAGTAAAAAAACAAAAAACAAAAAAACAGCGAGGCAAGATAAGAGGACTAACAATTTGCAGAGAGGGAATATTCTCTGTAACATGAGCCAAGACATTCACTGGTTCAAGACCAAGCTATCAAATGCACTGTAAAATAAACATGAGGCCAATGTGGTTGCTGAAATGAGATTTATATGAAAGTTATATTAAAAAGAGGTCAATATGAGATAAAATATCCACCACTGTCATGTTAACACTTTATATGGTTATTTGTATATGAGATTCTAATATATCATAGACAGACAGACAGACAGACAGATGGAGCACTAACCAGTGATGCGCGTCGAGACATGCGACTGAGAGGTTTGCAGAGCGGTGAGTTTTCACTCTCCTGCTGCAGTTTCTTGAGAAACTCTGGAGGCAGGCGGATGTCCATGGGCAGAGACATGCGCTTACTGACATCCTGCAGGAAAGTAAGAGACACCAAGGTTTACAACACACTCCTATCTGTGCATCTGTCTGTTGTGGATGTAAAGATTAGCCAACAATTTAGAATATAAATCTTTAGTACGAACATTAACACCAGTCATGCTTAAATTTTCTCTTATTAAAGCGCGACTGAAATCACATTTAGTCAGCTTTTGAGTAGTCAAATATAATGTCAACATGCTTTTTAAAAAATGTATCTCTATTGTTAATAGTGTTTTATTATTATCAAAAGGAAGAAAAATGATCAGAAATGCTTTTTTTCCTCTCAGTGAGCTGGAGGGGCGGGTCGGTGTGCCTGACTGACAGCAGCTGGCAGGCTGTCAGAGAGCTGGTGTTACACCCCAGGGAGGAAGAGAGGACAAAGTAAACAAATTTGCGCTGTAATCTGCATGTCATAGGCAGACAGCCTGTTGTTAGTGGTGCTGAGCAGTAAAGACCACACCAGCATCTAAATGGACTGAAGTGAGTGAAAAGTGTCCAGGTGTGTTTACATGCTGTTTAATGTGCTGCAGCTGAGATAATTACTTGGCCTGCAAACTGAGGTTAGCAGGTAACTTTTGCCCTGTGAATGTTTGGTGTCGCGTTGAACAGGCTAACTTTAAGGTGCAGAACAAAATGTGTGTTCATGTTTGTAAGTTAGAGAAAAAGGAGACTAATGCAGGTGTTGTTAAGAGTGTGCAGCTCTTGTGTTGTGCAGCTGCTGTCTGGCTCAGTGTGACGTCTGCTCTGCTGGTGATAGAACGCTGACGTTACTTCTGTACGCAAGATTTGATTGCGGGGGTGGACTGGGATAATAATTCAGGTCACGAATCTAACGTCAATCCAGGCCAATCGCCACATTCACAACAGACCACGTAAACCATAAGCATTTTGTTAAACTTACATAGATAGATATATCTTGAAGCTGTGCCCTCTCCAACAATGTTGGTAGAGAGAGTTCTGGTCTTAAACAATTTCCCCTCGGGGATCAATAAAGTATATCTGATTCTGATTCTGAAAATATTTTTTTCTGTTTACTGTTTATGCCAATAATATATATTTTTAGCATAAAAACAAACATCTGAAAAAGTAGATTAACTTGATGGAAATGTCCCAACAGCAACAATTGGAAAGCTCTTAGGCTGGATGTGTGTGCCAATTATTTTACTTCAGACTGCTTTGAGGGCCAATCCAAAGCAGGATTCACTTCAGAACTGAAGCTCAAGGATGGATCAATGCCGACTGCAAACTTACAACCTGTAAGTTTTTCCATTTTTATGTTGCTTTACTGTTTATTTTGCTGGTTAGCCTGTTAGCACGTTCCGCGGCTAATGTGGCTAGTCGCATTAATTGTAGACCCACACGCTGGAGCATTGTTGGTGTATTTAATACTGAGAGACAGTCAAGAGAAACTGTGTGAACATTAAGCCTCATTCGAAGCCAGTTATATAACCTGAGTCGCATCTTGGATGTGAGAATCTTTTTTCACATTGCTTTTTGTGTCGTCTGCCGGAGCTACTGTTATCTCCACACCTCATACAACAACACAAGCTCAGCTGGTTTTGTTGTTACAGGTAAGCCTCCTCTGATGCTGTACTTGATAGACATGTTCTGTGGTACACTGACTGTTGTACTCATATAGTATACTTTGGGTTTTCTGCCAAATAAATGCTGTTGAGAAGCCTAATCTAATGTAGGTATACCTCATTTTCATTCCTATTTGGAGCCAATAAATGCATCAGTTTTTTAAAATCAAGACAGTGTTATGCACTAGCTAAAGAGATTCTTCACATCCAGGCAACCATACCATTCTCCCTACAATAGCTTCCTGGAGCAGTAATCAACCATGCAGCCATTAGGTACAACTGTAGTTGCATTCATTTCTCATGCTTGTTGAATGAAGCCATCCAGACTGTCTAAGCTCCCAGCCCTCTCTCTGTCACACTATTATTTCTGTCTTGACAGCCCCACGTCCTTCCTGAGCACGCACTTCCCTCTGGCATAGCTTCACTTGACTGTCTGGTACAAGTTGTGTCGAGTATGAGAAAGACTCAAAGTGAATCACACTCACTCCACGGGGATTATTTCTGAAAAGGTGGAACTGTGAACTCTCTCACATTTCCAGTAAAAAGTCTGGTGCTCTTGGGAGGGTTACAAGCTTCTGAGGTCTCTTTTCTCATTGAGCTGGCAGAGGCGGAGATGGAGGAAAGACTCCTAAACAGGAGAGCGAACTACTTGTGTCACTGCTGATACGTCAGAGTGAATTTTAATATTAGTAATAGCAACTTGAATTGACAGTTTCGCACTGGAATGACACTTTTCTATCCAAGTGAGGAAATAGAATATTTGCAGTTCTCATAATCCGGTTGGAATTCATTCATCAGGCTACTTTTTTTTAAGCGCTTGAACGTCCAATCATCACTAAATAGTCAGTAAAAAGCAATGGCATGGTCTAAGTTGCCATAATGACATTTAAGGTGTATTGACTGATTCACAAGATCAGCTCATGCATTCAGTAACTTGCAAGAACACCTTCACCTTCAAAGTTTCTGGTAGCTGCCGGTGACCTTTGAGCTGCACAGTGAATTTAATTATTTTTTCTCCAGTCTAAAACTACCTAATGTTAACTTGAAAAGATGAAAAGGCAGCAAAACATCCTTTCATTCATCATTCACTCTTCTGATGGTGTATTTGTGATGCATTTGCAAAGAATTTCTAGTCAGTCTGTTAAACTTGGACAGCTTGTGCTGCATCCACAGTGCCTTTTGGGAAATGAGCTTGGTTATGCCATGTTTTCATAGTTTATTAGATGAGCATGACCTCTGCCTCACGGCACCTTTTCCTCACAATGGATGTTTCGAATGTGAGTTCCTTTGCTCGGCACAAGTGAATTAAATCATTAAAAACACAAACTACTTGTGTTCATTTGCCTATATTGCTTAATGCCACACTGATCACAACATGATACTACATCCATCCATGGTATCACCTGCTAGCAAGATGTTTGGCTGACTGCCGCATATTATTCTCAAAACAAGTCAGTCTAACATTTGATCGTGTGGTCAGTTATAGTTGACTAATGTATGTAACTTGCCACCATAGGAACAGTGGTTACATAACCTTTGAAGTGAACTGCAACTTAACCGTGCATGTGAATGCATGCACTCTTTTCATAGGTTAAACAAGAAGCACTACACCTCTGAACAGCAACACGTAAATTACTGTGGAAGAAAAACATGGTAGCATGTGACTACAGCATGACAGGAAACCAAAGTTAACACTTTGCCTATTAACCGCTGAACTGCCGTATGAACCCGTGACCTCCTGCAGCTGCTCTTTGAGGCTCTGCTACTCACCTCCATGGAGAAACGTCTATGCTGGGCATTGCTGTGATAGTGGAGGTGGGACGGAGACTGAGCTCCCGGTGTTGATGGCTCAGGGCTCACCGGACTGGCATCATGAGATGGAGGACCCAGCCTGTCCGGAGTCAGGCCTGACGGAGGAGAAACATAATCCGTCAGCATTTGCAGATGCACAGATGGGTGGCAAAAGGAAAATCTAATGATGTGTAGAGTCACCATAAGCTTTCAGAACAGCTTCAGTGATCAAGGGTACGGATTCTCCATGTCTCTGGAAATCAAACATGCCTTTCCAAAAACTGTGTGCAGTTGTAACATTATTTTTATACTTCTCAAACCTTCAGTGACACCTTGTGCCCTTTGCAGAAACATCTAACTTTGTCATGTTTCTCCACTCATTTACTTAGATTTTCTCATAGTTAGTTGCTACAGACAGTTTTTTAATTAGAGGACCGGAGCTGACATTTAAACATCCAAAGCAAACATCCATCTGTGATTCATGTAAATCATTAACCACCTTCAAAGCTGACCCTCCATCAATGTGGAGATAAAGTGAATAAAGTTAAAATCATTAACCAACATTTTTCAATGAAATTATCTCGTTCTTATCTTTTTTTCTTTTCAAAATAACTTCAATCATTCATTTTATGGACGAGTATGTCATTTTACACTTCAGTTTTGTGGGGATCAAACAAAGGAGATATAATGTGGTACCTGATCAGTGAGCTTAGAAAGTGCTGGTTGATGAATTTTGTTACCTTTGTACAGAGCCAGACTGTTTCCCCCTGGTTCCAGTCATTATGCAAAGCTAAGCTAAGTGGCTGCTGTCTCCAGCTTCATAATTAACACAAAGCCATTTGATTGGTATCAATCTTCTCATCATACTCTTGGCAAGAAAGTGAGAGATCTGTCCCCAAACTCTGCAGCCCTTCAGCTGTACAGAGCTTTAAAAAGCCACTTCCCACCCGGCACCAAATGGCAACTAGCTGATGCACATCATTTAGGAGCTCAGCAGCTTGACGTTTTGGTGAAGGATTTGGTGAAGACCAAAAACAGAGCTAAAAGAGAGTGAATATTGGACTCAGCTCACCAGTTGGCCAGAAACACGACTCAACATCAATACTAATGTTACTCCGTAACTGCGGAGGCTCACACAGCCAGAAATCACTTAATGCAGGTTCAATGAAGCTTAGCATTACAAGCAAAGCAAGCATAGCACGAAGACAGGCTAGCTGTTTACCTCAGCTTCCAGTCTTCAAACTGCGCTTAGCTAATCATCTCCTGGCTGTATCTTCATATTTAGCATACAGGCATGAAAGTTGCATCTATCTTCTCATCTAACGAGAAAGCGTGTAGTGGCGATGGCTCGTTAGGCTAAACTGGGGGATTAGGAATGCATTATGTCAGAACGGGCCCTCATAAGTGCAAATGTGTATGTGGGTGTATTCGTGTGTGTGTTGTGACTGAGATGGCATGTTTCTATTTAATTTTGTCACATGATTGTAGGACAAACATCATTTCAGACACATCACATAGTGCTGGTATAAGCGCACTGTTCATACAATGTTGCTTCAATTTTAAGATTTTTGATGCTAGTTTTATAACAAGTCATTTCGGTGTAATTTTACAATGGGATTTGGCATTAAATACAGTTTTGCACCTCATGTTGACACATTGCCACTGACAAACTGTGACTGATACTCTAATCCTGTGATCTTCCAGGCTGTGCTGAAACATGTTTGATTTCGACATTTGAGGCTTACCAGGACTCAGGGCTTTAATCACAGGACTACTGATGTTACTGTACACTTGACTAGAAGAATCCCTCGCCTGTGGGGCATCCCAGTGAATCTGTGGGGTTGGGGTGAATACCATGTACTTGTGATGTTGTGGGCTCAAATCTGGCTCCTGGTCCCTCTCATCCCCCTTTTCCCTCCCTGTCATCTTCTCTGCCACTGCTCTGCATACAGTCTAATGAAGCAGAAACGAATCCCAAAGCTTTATATCTGCAGTAGACGGAGCTGTGAAGATGAGATGTTTCCTCCTACGCAGGCAGGCAGACAGGCAGTAGCTCCAGAGACCCAAACACCTCCAACTGTAGCTACTGTAATGCTATGGAATATGTGATTAACTGTCTCTGATAGCAAACAGGAAGCCTGCAGTCTCCATCTGAGCTGATCGCTACTATGATGGATTCATTCTGTAGATTTATATCTGCACTTATATCATTGTGTACTGTAGACTGATATCAGATCTGTGGTCACGGAAATAATAGAATACAGCTTCATGAGAATATTTGGCTGCGACTGGTTACAGAATCTCTTTAGGTTACCAGTGACAAATTCAAAAAGCTGTTCGGCTGCCATGTTAGTCAGTTCTCTTCCAGTTGACAAGATGGAGCAGAGTTTTATGAGCAGAGTGAGTCAGTTAACATCAAGATGGTTGGAACAAAAATGTCTCCATTCAGGAGGAGGAGTGCGCGATCACAGGAAGCAAAGCATCCTCTTCAAAAACGGATTAGAAATAAACATATTTTGACATATTTTGACTATATAATGCATTTTAAACACGGCCTATATAAAATATGAGATATTTGAGGATTTTGATGATATAATAATAATAGTTTTTTTGGGAAGCATACATTCCTGTTTTAATGAGGCTTAAGTTAGGCTCTTGTTTAACTCAACTGATTTGTTACATTTTAGTAAAGTCAGGGCCACATCCTGGATTTTAGAAATACCTCCTTAGAGACATTTTTGACTACTCACTAACCAAACCAGTTAAAAAGTGTCCTTGTGTATTTCCTGTAAATTCTGTCTCCCTACATACAGTAATGTTGTTTCAAAGCCATCTCTGCACTCTCTGGTGGATACATGCTCAATACATGATACTGTTATTTATGTAGTTTTTGCCTTAGAGAGATCGAAGTTAGTAAAA
>JAPZEA010000012.1:29007338-29020656 GCA_029783685.1 Heniochus monoceros | reverse complement strand
ATTTACATTGGTGCATCGGAGGCTTCAGAAACGCTTTAGGCAATTACACACATGACCAAGTCGATAGCCACAGAAACTGATAAAACAGGAGGCACATGTGCTCGTATCTCAGAGTGTTAGACTCGAGATTGATTCACGTGCAACATATTGTATGCATCTGATGGGATAAAAGTGGAACAAATGGTGTATTTTTCATTACCAGTACAAAATATTCTCACATTATTGACATTTGGTGAAGAGAATATGAGCCCTCGCCATGAAATAATAATTATTCAGACATAAAGTGGGTGGTGAGAAGAAACAAAGCATGCTGGAAGACTTGTTTTGGGAGACTTTGACAGTTGTACCCTGAACATTCGCAAGAGACAAAAGGGAATATTTAAAAAACAAGCATTTGAAGGGTAATGCCTTTAAGTAGCATGGATCTATGTGTCATATTCATGGTTCTGAGAATTTAGCACAGCTTTGACAGAGCGCTTACAAGCCAACAAGCTATGTCTTGCAACCATGTGTCTCCCTGCCCCCGAGGTTCATGACGATGCCTGTACAACCGCTCATGTGCTCCCACACCCATGTCCTCATTTCTGCTCTAAACTCCCATTAGTGTCCTCTCAGACTGCTATGTTTCCCTTTAGCGGTGCTGCTTTTGCTCATTTATCCCAGTATCAGCTGCATTTGTAGTCCCTGCGGTGCATGGCGTCTGGCAGCTTCAGGGACAGACCCGTCAGCGGTGAGACGTCCTGCCTTGTGCATGCACCACTGGTCTCCAGCGCAGCATGAGAAAGGTCAGTTTCCATTAGATACACTGTGACAGAATGATGTCTCTGCAGCAATTTATACCCAGCCTGCCTCTGGCTCTGGCTAATTCTGCTCTCTATCTGCGACTGTGTGTGTTGACATTCATTTGAGAGTGGGCACCTTTAATTTAGCCAAGTGAGTGGCAAACTTTGTGTCCAGACATCTAGTCTGCTGAGAGGAAGGCGAGCACGTGGTATTACTACAGCGGCAAGGAGAAAACCTGGTCTTTTCTTTCTCTGGGGGTGATTCAAGGCTGTTGCAGGAATGTGAAGCTTGAAGAGTCATGCAGTTGCTGTGGCTGTACTTTACTTAAGCGTCAGTCTTTCCGCTCAGGCTTCATCTGTCACCAACCACTGGCAGGAGCTCACCCAGGAAACGCAGCAGAGTAATGAAGGGGCAGGAGAGGTGTTCGGGCTGCATCGCGGTCTTCGGCACGGAGCGCCACTAGAGTGGAAAAACACATTGCATCTTTTAACACATGGTGCTTTGTAAAAATGTGCTCTGGGCGATGATTGAGTGGCTTCTATCAGTGTTTCAGTGTAGTTGTCAGTGTGTGTGACAGGCCGTATGTGTAATGTTGGTGAATGAGAGCTGTTGAGCCTCCCTTCCTCCACTCTGAGCGACTGTATGAAGTGTCACTGACATATTGCAGTGTGCCGTGCATCAGTGGGGCCGAGACATGTCAGACAGAGGCGCTGCTGCTTTCTAGGAAGAAGAGCCAGAGTTGTTGATGACATGGTGAGATGATCTCATTTTAACATTCTAAGAAAGAAATGCTTTGTGAAAAAACACATGAGGCAAATACCTGAGGGTTGCAAAGTGGGAGTTGCTGGTTTTGAACTGAAAATTTCTGTTTGTGATCCCATGACTTTCCCTCGACGGCAGCCGTGAGATTTCTGGTTTTGAGTGACCACACAGCTGTTGAATGGACTGGAAAGAAATTTGGTTCATGGCAATCCATCCATACTCCGTAACTGTGCCATACTTTGATTAATGACAAGACACCTGCTAGACCATCATCAACTCCCATCAACCTCGGCTGCACTTTGTGCTGAGCGCTACTTAGCAGATTGTGAGCATGAAAGCACTCTAAAAAAGATGGTGAACATTATAAGACATCAACATGTCATTGTGCGCATGTCAGCGTGCAGATGTTAGCATTTAGGTAAAAGCACCAGGTTGTACACATCAATAATGACTCTCCCTGACCCCATTGCTCTTTCCACTAGTTTACAACCAGTTGTCCAGACTGCGGACGCCGGAAGGTCAACACTCGGGTCTTCATCATAGTAAAAACACTCATGAAGTGTACTTGTGACTTTCTGAAGTGAAACATGTGAACGATAGCCGTAGCTGCAGACCTTACATGACTGTATGGCAACAGTTGAACCCGTATTACATGCAAATAATTCTCTGGTAAGAGGACGCATTGTAGTCGCTATTGTGCTCCGTCTTTCTCTTTTGGCAGGGCGGTGCTCAGTGATTACTTGACTGCATTGTGCGCTCAGTGCATGCTAATGGATAAATGTGATTAAGACCACAGAGCTGAGCCATGGATTGTACAAGGGAATTAGAGTTGTGCATGGGCCAAATCATGATGACTGTGCACTGTCGAGGCTCAGATGAGGAGCAAGTTATGTTTGCCGGTGGATGGCAGAGGGAGGTTAGCGGCAGCGGCCTGCGTCTCTGCGTCTAACTCCCCGTCCGTCTCTGCGTTCAGCCCCTCCACTGCTAACCAGAGGGGGAGGCTGCTTGACATTTCCTTTGAGTCGCGATGCCACATCAGCTTATTTCCTCCCTCTTGTCATTTCCTATCTTTTCAGTTTATCCTTGATCCCTCCGTCTTTCTGGCCGCCTCATCTTCTGGCCTCTCATCTTCTCTCCTTGTTCCGTTCGTCTCTCCGTTTCTCTGTTACTCCTCTGAGGAGAGAGACGATCGGCTGTGGAAGAAAAAAAAAAAGAGTACTCTATGCTGTTACCATGGCAACTGCATCTAGGAGCTGAGCCAGTACTCTTCCTCAGACATGCGCGCTCCTTCTCTCGTTCTCCCTCCACTTGCCTCACTTAGATTAAAGCTCACCTCTGATGAAAATGAAGAGAAAGAGATAGAGGCAAGAGAAACAAGGGAAAAGGCTACGCTTGTTAGGGAAGAGTGGCGTTTCATAACCCTCCAAGGAAACAATACGCTTTTCTCTGTGATGAATCATTATTACTGATGGCAGATATCAAAGACAGACGTTGTCAGTGAACTGCACGCAGGGCACAACAAAGGAAACACACAGTGTATTCCTGCACTGTAAGGTGCTTTCTTCTCCTCTGTAGAAGTGTCGCTCGCTGGGTTGACGGAGGTGATTGTGGGTAATGGTCTGTTACAGGAAATTATTGCATTTGCAGAGCTCTGCTGCCTCGCTCTATGACATCAATTAATCTGATTTCATGAGAAGATGTCTCAATAAGGGGCCCCATTTACTACAAACTAACTTTGGATTATGTGATTTATGTGATTTGTGTTCTCAGTTGTGTGTACGTGTGTGCATGTGTCCTCAAAGGGCTTTTTCATTACTGGCTGACATGTATTGTACAAATCTTTCATGACCACTTCAAAGCAGCAGTAACTATCAATTTGGGTACGGTTAGAAAGTGTGTCACGGTTGGCTCTGTGTTCGGTAATGTGTTCGGAACAGAAGTGAAAAATGCCCACAGTGGGGAAGAGAAATGGTTCGACTGGAGCTGTTTTCAGCTGATTTGTTGCTGTGAACACAGCACAGCAGAGACAGGTATATTCACACAGATGGCTGTAGATGAATGCATTGTGTCATGTAGCCCAGATGGATGTTAAGTGAGGGGGGACGTCAGCTTCTGTTTGACTTGGACGGAATGAGAAAATGCGCGCCTGTAATGCACACAGGGGAGACGCGACGTTATTTTCAGCCTGACTGAATCGTACTGGGAGACGATAACAGAAAGACGCGGCGGCGCAGAGTTGTTTGCTTCCTCCGCCACCAGAACACGATACCCGGTGGAGTTCTTCCTCTCCAATCAGGAAGTTTCTTTGGCAGTCATATCCACGATTCAACCAGTGAGGGAAAATTGATTTAGCAACTTATAGTTCAGTGCCCAGCTGGATCAGACAGCAACAGCGAAATGAGGCCCTGAGTGGACATACCACTCCACGCTTCATTTTTGTCCCCAAGGAAGGGAATTCATTTCTGTCAAATCACTGTGATTGTAAGTAATGGGACGGTTGTTACAGCGTAGCAGAGCAGCAGGAGGAGGAGGAGGAGGAGGAGTGAGGGGGGAGGGTTTCACACTCCTTTAACCACGTGCAATATGTCAAGACCTTCCCTGGTTGGGAGTCGGAGGGGTATTGTATCTTCTCTGAACCAGTGTGAACCGGTTGTGTTCCTGCCTCAGTCGTCAGCCCCCGGTACATTATGTTGATGTGATTTGCTGCTTGTGAGGCAGCGAGGCCTCCACGGTCATATAGAGGCTGGATTATGTACGAGGTCCTGGAGTATCGTCTTGGGAACTCTTTAATACATGGGCATTATTCCTATATGCTGTGTAGTGTGGATCCCACTGAGGATATGTTCACACATTATGGGCCTTGTCTTCCTTTGATGAAAGGTCATGGAAGAGCATGTTCCAGGGTCATAAGCATCTTTTTCAACTCACAGAGTGGTGTAAAAAAAATCCCCCCGGAACACAAAAGTATCTATAAACAGGCTACCTTGTAGTTTTGGGCATTGGTAGGCAGCTAAGTTTTCTTCCTCGGTTGAATAAGTGATCAAAAATGGATAATATCATCTCCACAACTAGCTGTATCATGCACAGGTTTATGTCTTCAGTATCACAGAGCAATGCATTCATTTTTAATTCAACTCCTTCCACTGACATTCAACAATCATACAAGGAGAAATCCACTGTGGGGGAGGCAGAGAAGCAACCAACAGACAACAATGTAATACACACAATGTGATCCCCCCCCCCCCATCATTCACATAAAAGTACCCAGCCTACAAGAGCTTAGAAGACATCAAACATAGCATTGCAGTGGGGAAACAAAACCTTGTCAGAAAAGAATATAAATTATTACATAAAACTCTGCTGCAAACAAAATACATCTACAAAGTCTAAACTCTACAAACAAAAATCTGACACCAAAAAAGGTTCCCTTCTGAAAAAACACAACTCAGGTCTTTTATTATCACGCAAACAGAACAAACACACATTTTATTTCAACATTTTATTGAAGAGAACAGTCCTTACATGAAGATGCAGTAAAAATGTAAAATCCATATGAGGGTTCTTCCTACATTACCACCCCCCCAGAGAACTGTAGCAAGCAACACGGCAAAAGTAGTTAAATGCACCAAAGCTTTTTTTTTTTTTTTCTTTACATTGAACCAACTTCATTCTAAGTCAGTGCTAACTCAGTGATCAATAAAACTGTCAGTCAAACAGAACAGGCGAGGAAAAAAATGTTAAGTTCTGTTGCTAATTAAACAATAAGCTGTCATCTCTGCTCTCGCTGCTCCAAAACCAATATGGCAACAAAAACAAACAAACAAGCACGTGCTCCACATAATAACAACAAGGTGTCGAGAGTGTGTGCTCACCTCTGTTTGTGTGTGTGCGCGTACCTGTGCTTGCATGGCCATGCTCAGCCTAGACTTGGGTACATTTGCTGGACAAACTCAAAATGTAATAACTCAAACTACTGTAGAAAAAGAATAAAAATCCTGACTCTCTCAGCATCAGTTCCTCTCCTCCTCACTCTCTGCCATATTTCCATCAAGTAAACTCCAGCTTGTGTGTAGCCGAGACCCTGAACCCCCACACAGCTGAGAAATGTAGTAATGCCGCTACTGTCCAACACTGACACACACATACATACTGACATTATATACTTTGCCTGAAAGCCCAAAGTACATTATGTGAGTACAACAGTCAGTGCACGACGGGAAATGTCTATGAAGTACATTTGCATACACGCATATTGACGCTGCACGCAGCAGAGCAGGCTTTCCTGTAACAGCAAAACCAGCAGTGTGAAGTGTGGAGATAATGTTAGCTCTGGCTGTGTGAGAGTACAAAAACAGCTACCCACATCCAAGCTACTGCTCTGCTCTCTCTGCTACACGCTGTACTGTGACCGTAACACTGTGACCTCCCCCCTCCAGCGGTGTCTTTCTGAAAAGTCCCAATTAATTTACTCAGATAGTGTCTTTCTATTGTGCCCCTGTTTAGACATGCTTACAGTACACACCCATCTCTCCTTACAAACCTGCACTCTGCTTTCACTTCGGCTGATGTTGTTGTTCGGTCCGACCACACTGATAACCTGCAGCTGAAGGCAACAAATTCCGACACATCTCCGGGAAGATGCAGAAATGAACAGAGTGAAGTAGAAGTTGGTGAGGAAGGCCACGGGGGAGTGGCTGCACAGACAAGAAAATAACAACACTTCAAGAATGATGACAGAAAAACCGCTCCGCTCTCTAATATTACACTGTGTGCATCTTTGCGTTGTCTAGTATTAACGCCTGAATATGTTTTTTATTAGACAAATCAAAGAAAGAAGAATATATGATGCCACCCTACTGCCTGCCCAAGCATTCATATCCACTCATGGATTAGTGACAGTGCTTTCCTTGTTTTTTTTGCTTGAACACCTTTGTGACTGAAGGAATGCACTGTTGATAGCCATGAGCGCTCATGGCCTAATTCACTAATTCATTTTTTTTGGTCGTCGACATCTTAGTGCTGCAGCTTGTCTTGCTTAAATAGATGATCATTATCTGGCTCAGCGAAGGATTTTATAATTAAAGTAAATGTCCTTGACGGCAAGGTGAATTATGGCTGTGGAAATTGTGTTGTATCAAGAAGCCACAGCTCTCAGGATGTGTGATGAGCGTGTGATCCTGGCGCTGGTGCCGTTATTGTTTTGGGGGCGAATGCATTCGTGTTCAGAATTTTTCACAGTCTCCGGCTGCAGCACCTGCTGTCATCTCGGCTCTTTTGATTCTGAAAGAAAGCATGCATTATGGCTTTTGACATGGCAGCTTGAAGATTAGGTGCTAATCAGCTGAGACACTATTTGAACATTTTTGCTGTGATCCTGTCTCGCTGCAGGTTGGTGTTACGCTGGTGAAAAGACAGGAGCAGGCGCCGAGTCGGAGGTGAAGAGAGCCAGACAGGAGTCCTCCCAGCCAGCAGGTAGCAGCAGCAGGCATGCAGGACTCCGCTTCGGACAGCAAGATGGCCAAACAGGTCAGCGCGGCTTGAATTGCACTAAAGGATTACAGCTAAAGCTTGAAGTTTGTGTGTCAAGTCTTTCTTAAGCTCTTAGTAATTAGAAGCTAGTTTCATATGAGACAAACAAGACAACAAATCGATCCACTCTGTAAACAGGAAGTCACTGTAGCATCACAAGACAACCCAGTCAAAAATATCAGTTTAAAGGGCGAAAGATATATTAAGCTTAACTGACAATCCTTTGTAAATAAAAGTCTGACTTACTTTGTTTTGGAGAATAGTATTCATATGCTAACCTAACCAATGATATTTGTTCATGTAGTCTGATGGTGTTTGAACATCATTTTCAGGTATATTATATTATTTTTCTTTACATGATTCCTAAAGAGCATTTTATCAAGTCTCAGACTTGTTGACCATATTCAAAATCACCTCTTTTAGGCTTCAAGTTTTTGTCACACCTGGCAGTTACCAGGCATGTCTGTGTGAGAACTGCATCAAAAGAATAATTTTAAAACTTAACACAATCTTAAAACTAAGCTAAGTTTGAATGCGCAAAGAGCTGATGCAATAGCTCTCTCCTCAGTGAGCTGAGAATATCATTACATGGCAGGAAAATAGGGTTCATTTGCTCACATTGCCTCCTTTACAACAGACCTTCGGGTCATGTAGATAATGAAGATTACACTTATTATGAAGGAGCTTTATCTGGATTCATTAACTTACATTATTTCCTGATATTGCAGCAGTTTCGCCTGGTCTGAAGCAGAGTTGGAGGAGTCTATATGTTGATTATACACAGGGAAAACAACACTGATGACTGCTGTGATTATATTTTATTTCTGATTTCTGTTTCGTCTTTTGTCAGTGATTAGTCTTAACAACTGTGATTCAATGCAGTTTCCATTAAATCTGTATGTTATACTGTGTGTTCCTCAGGGGATAAACACTACTGATTTCGGTGATTCCCTTACTTTCATCTAGTGCCACCATGAGGTTAAAATTTTGACAGTTATGACATTTATTGGATGGATTGCATGGAAGACATTCATGTTCCCCACAGGATCAGAACAGCCATCATCAGACACTGAGGCTTGGTCTTCAGGAATGTAATAATGTCATTATAGTCTGTTGTCTCTGTGATCTTTCAGCGGAATCAAAGTAGCTAGTAACTCGAACTCATTATGGATGCACTGTTGTGCTCTGCTGTGTATATCCTGTTATATCCTGCAGAACAAGCATTCTACTGTGCACCTATTGTACTACATAGAAATTTAACTATACAAATTGGGTGAGAACGCCTTGCATAGCCTTATCAGTCACTATTTTTTTTTAGTATGAAATGACCACGATTAGCAGATTTTTTTTGCAGGTGATCGCAAAAAGAAGCTACCTGGACTGGATCCTGCTTCAAAGGCAACAGCCTGTGTTGTTGTGCTTATTACTGTATGTACTGCGCTGAGTTGTGTTACTTAATGTTGCTTAATGTGACACTTTGTTAACCATTTAAATGTTTCCTAAAAGATGTCCTTTATCAGTAATTGTAGAAATGAACACCAATCATTAACCAAATAGAATTTGCATTACTAGCGGTTTCGCAAATACATACTTCAATATTTTTCTTTTGATTGTCAAAAAGCTGGTCAGTGACTGCAGATTAAAATGCAGCTAATTTACATTAAACACAGTTATGTAAATTGTCCTTCACATATGAACCAGTAGAATTAAATAAGGAGAGGGAGGATGTCATGTTATCTTTGCCTTTAGTTGCACACTAAGGGTTGCCTGTTCTGAGATCTTTGGATTTAGTAAATACATTTAATTCTTATGTTTCCACCATCATTTCCATATCATTAGTGTGGCATCTAATCAGAAGGTTGCATTAAGGACTTCATGGGGAGAACTAATTAAATATGCACAAAATACAGTCAGTGTTAATTATATAATAAGTGAAAACACTAACTGTCACAACCGTATTTTTAATAAAACATAATATTATGAAAATGTGGTGTTCGTATGTGTGTGTCTGTGTGCTGATTTATCCACTGTGATATTTCCTGTGCCTGCGTGACTGTGTCCCTGCGTGATGGTGTAGATAATCCCTTCCCACCTCTTCAGCTCATTTAAAAAGGTCTCCAGCTCTCTGTTGCAAGCCCCAAATGAATCACTCACAATTAATTACCCTGCGAGTGCCAAAAGAGTCTGCAGCCCCCTGCCACCACCCGTGGGGCCTTGTCGAACTGTGGTGGGTCTAATCTCTCACTGTGAGGCCGGATATACCGTGTCCTACTCAGAGGGGGTCGGTGTTTGCCCCGGTCAGCTGGGAGCTGCTGCCCCCTCTCTCCCCCCGCCGCTCTGCTGCCAGATCTGTCTGTTAAGACGAGATAACAGATGATAGTGTGGCTGATGTACCAGCCAGCGCCTGCTGGGAATGGCTGCTGTTGAGTAGACGGATACAAATGGCCTTCTCAAACCTTCTCCCACTCTCATTTTCATCATGGTTTCTTATTCTTGTTAAGTCAAGTCCAAACAGGAACAAAACTAGAGACCACCCTGAGACGGGATCACACCAGCTGCGAAGCCCGTCAACATGTTGACGTTCTGTCCTTTGGGTACTCAGCAGTCATTGCTACATTATTACATGAGTACTCAGTGTGCATGGGTCAGACCACACCCAACTTCAAACTCCATGTTCATTTGATCTCCACCACACACCTGTGAAGTTTCATAGCTGCATCTGCAGTGACAACATCTGTCTCCCAACACGCAGACAGACTGGCAGATTATCTTCCAACATACTGGAAATCATCTCAGTGGGAGTTTCCACTACAGTAGGGGTCTCCAGGACCAGATTTTGCATTGATGACACAAACACACACACATATCACAGCAGGTGAAAACCAGCCATGTCGTCTCCACTGGTAACTTGACACACACATAGCAATTGGTGGCCTGAGAATGGTGTAGACCTCGCATCCATGCATGTAACATGCGACAAGATACCCATTTCAAAGTTTTCTTTTAATTATCTCCTGGATAATCTAGCAATACTGGAGGTTTATGGTATTACATTAGTTGATTTTTCTGGTAAATCGTGTGTTTTTCAGACGTTTTGGAATGGTGGATGACTTTAAATATGATAGTATCCATAAGCCACAGCCCTCATTGCTGTGCCGAAGGAACCATTCAGAGGAACAAAGCAGGGTGAAGGAAAATCCTGAGCACTACGTTACTGCAACTGGAACAACAGCACAGGACTGTTTTTACCAAATTCAACCAAAAATTGACAGCACATCTAACGTGAAATGATTTAAACCAGTTTTACACTTTTTTTTTTTTTTTAAGGCACATCAGGAGTTTTCTTGAGGTCTGCCATTGTGGTCCAGGCTGAAATATCTCAGCAACAATTGGACGAATTCCAACTCAATTTGGTGCAGACCGTCATGATCCCTGCAGGATGAGTCATGTTGACTTTGGTGATCCCCTGACCTTTCTTCTGCACCACCAGCAGGTTGGAATATTTTTTTGTTCAGGGTGAAATGCATTAAAACTGTGATAACTTTGGCGATCTACTGACATTTCATCTAGCGCCATCATCAGGTCAAACTTTTTAACCAAGTACCGGGAAAAACTAATTCCCTCAGCAGTACTTTGTGCTCAATGCTAATTAACAAATATTAGCATGCTAACAAGCTATACTAAGATGATGAACATAGTAAATATTATACCTTCTCACAATGTTAGCATTGTCATTTCAACATGCTAACATTAGTGTTGAGCTCAAAGAACCACTGTGCAGTCTCAGAGAGCTGCTAGCATGACCATGGACTTGTAGTCTTGTTATGTACAAAGACTTGTACCTTCATCTTTTTAGCTTTTGTTGATGATTCAACACAGAGCGTTTCATGACCAGCCAGTCATCTAAACTTGTCTATACAGGATACCCAAACTAACTTCTGCCACTTCTCTACTCAGTTGAAGGTATTTAGAACCACTGTAGTGCCCTAAGTCAATACATTGGTCGACAACAAGCCATCTTGAACTACTAATACCTGGATTTCAACATCTGCTGCCATTGAGCAAGGCACTTGAGCTCTAAACTATTCCTCTATAGTTGCTCAGCAGCTACTAGTAGCATTGTCTAGCTGCTGTGGTGCTAGTGCCCGTGCTCATGTGTGTTCGTGTGCGTGGATGGGATGAATTTTTAATGATCCTCATTGGAAAACTGAGTCACAGGGTCAATAATAATAGGATACAGCAAAGGAAAAAAAAAGAATATGATGAATGATAAGTATGAATGAATCACAGCATTAAGAGGGTGTGCAGAATAGGAGCAGCAGAACATAATGAGACTGAAATTAAATAAAAATTTGGATGTTATATGAGATTGGTACGGTAAAGCTGTGGTATATGATGTGTGGTATAGGAGATTTATACATTATGTTTAAAATGATCATATCAAGATGTTTTTAAGTATACGCATATATGCATTTTGTCCCAAGCTGTTCTCATAATGCAAAGCCCAGCGTGGGCAGTGCTGATGTTTAAAACACTAGCCAAGATGGAGAAAAAAATAAAACACTGATTTATTCTTTTATGTCTGACTCCTCCAACAAAAACAAATTGAAAGGAAAAATAAGAATAGAACGGGGAAGGAAAAAAAAAAAAAAAATCTGTGTTGGACTACCAGCACCTCAGGGCAAGAGAGATCTGTGGTTCGTGCATGTGCTTTGAATACAGAGCGCAGGCTGCAGTAATGGCTGCCAGAGCACAGGGAGGCAGACACACAACACACATGCACATATGCAGTGATATGCATACCCAGCTGCACACATGCACACACACACACACATGCCTTGGAGAGTTGCATGTTCATTACCTAGAAGACCTGAGAGTCTGAGGTCAGCATCCATCTCATCAAGTATCATGCAACTGAAAGAATCACTGTCTACCTTATTAAACATCCCTGCATGTCCCGTTTCAATATTTTGCTATAGTTTGCTATAGTTTTTTTTTTCTAGCATCAGCATCTTTCATTGAATAAAATGAGGTGTGTAACCAATAACATTATGAAGCGTAACCACTGACTGTTCTATATGAGGAAAATAAACACCAGTAGGATTCTTCTCTCAAATAATCCTAGTATTCCTCCTTAAAAGATTATTCCACTGATTCAGCATTGCACCTCCATAACAGTCGGACTTAAACTTGAAGTATTCAACCCCAACCAACGCTGACTCAAATGACATCACTTGAGGACATTTATCAGACTGCACACAGCGCCCTCTGGAGGCAATAAAGGCTTTATACAACTCACACATGCAGTAGAGCTCCTCTACACCTGGAAACACACCTTGATCTGTAAAATTTGCGCACTTCCCCTTTAAGAGGCCTTGGGTTCCTTTAAGATACATCGGATATCATTAATAGGACAGACACTGTGAGTTAATCTCACAAGTGTCGTGTAAGACGAGAGGTGTGGATTCAAGTCACACGAATTGAAGCAGAGTCAGTGTCAAGTTGCAAAGTAAACTGGTGACTGCTGAGTTTAAAGTTGACAGCGCAGACCAACAAAAAAAAAAGCAACAGTTGGATATACACTAAACTGACTCCGCAAGTGATGGTGGACAAAGAACGGTAAGTGGAGGCTGTAGTGCTCATGTTCTTCGGCCAGGTGTGGCATAAACAAACAGCTAAGAGCTTAAAAAGGTAACACAATGAACCTTTAATGTAATGTCCTGGTTAGATGTCTTGGTTAGAAGACATCTAACCAAACTAATGTCTTGGTGAGAACCTCTTGGTCTTAACCTGGGACTTGATGGAGAACTTCATAGCCCAGACTTGAGACTTGCTTGCAAAACAAAGACTTCCTCCCACCTCTGTGTACAACTGCAGTTGGTAAATTCTGTTCCTGCAAGTCCACCCTCCATTGCATCCCTATACTGTACTCTATGTGTGACTGAGTTACCTTCATTTCTTCCTCTCCTTAATTATGTTAAATATAATAACGTTTGTGTGTAATTTATTTAAATGTGTTGAAATTTCCCCATCATTTATTTACTCTTTGTTTATTTTTGGTATTACTATTCTCAGAATGAATTTTGAGTAAATGCTGACATTATTGGCCAAATGGAAATCTGCCATCAACCATCTGGCCATGATGTACCTGCTCACCTTTACTCGCTCTCAGTAGCCATGCTGTTCACTCGACACCAACTGCCTCGACGGGCAACATATTGATTATACTTGTTTCTTTTTAGAT
>JAPZEA010000012.1:28980497-28994459 GCA_029783685.1 Heniochus monoceros | reverse complement strand
TGAGGGAAATTTCACACTGAGCATGCTTAGTTTGGTTCAAACAAACTATGGTCCATTTCATGATTGTAGTTATTATTAAGTTTTTTGGCCTTGATACCCATCAGAATCCTTTCATATTAGTTATCTGCCGATATGAGTCAGATCCAGATATTTGCATAGCAGCAGAAGATGATTATGGTAAGTATGTAGCAGGCACATTGAAATAATAGCTGTAGCCTGACTTTGGCACATCTAATTTTTCACAAGCGACTTAATCCAAATACAGATCATTTTTGCACACTCACTCCCGTGTGCTAGTGAAATGCTGGGACTGAAGCCCGTGGTAGAGCAGTGCTGCTGCATGGTGGACAAAACAGAGTAAAGTACAGTAAAGAAAGTATCCTCATTTGATCTGCATTATTTTAGCCGATCTAAGCCTATGCCAGGATCAGCTCTGATACTGATCCTTAGGTAATAGTACTTATTTGGTTGTAGCATCATTTAAACTACTGTTACTGTAAAGCCATCTGCTGATTATGAACAGTTTATGATCTTATATGAAGCCAGTTGTACAAGGGTTGTATATATTTATGCAAATCATATAACTACGTATGTTGACATGCAGACAACGTATGCATGTCTGCACGAGTGCAGAGATTTTCCCTGATACATCAGACAGTGAGAAGAACTTGAAACTGCCGTGTGCACTACTACTACCACTACTTCTGTGCACTCGTTCATCCTGTCTCAATCTGTTTGTCATTATGCATAAAATGCAACTGCTTTGCAGTTTCGTAATACTGATATTGCCCATGTTATTATTTTTTTAATGAGATCCTTGTGACACCAAGGAACATAATTCTACACATAAGAAGCAGTAACATGACCAACTGATTTCCCCACATTGGTCCTGATGGTCATCAGTGCATCATCAGGACTTCATGTTGACACCATGTTTACTTATCGTGGTTCATTTGTAATAAATCAGCGTGAACCATACCAGCACTCAAAGGCGACAATGTCTTTGTCTAGGCCAAATGAACTGAACTATAGCTGGGATAGTGTGTTTCCCACCAAGTATTACTTTAAGACCCCATATCAGTTGAAGTCTGCCCTGTTTCTTGTAATAACTCACCTCTTGTTGCCGGCAGAGTTCTCACGGCCGGTGTCAGCCATGTGTGAGAACCATGATGGCCTCTCCCACCGCAGCATCAGTGAACAGCGTCGCCTCCACAGCCCCTCTGTGGACGAGCAGGAGACCGAGCTGGAGCCCAGTTTGGAGCAGGACGAGGAGGACAAGGACCAAGAGCTCGGCCAGAAGACGGAGCACGACAAAGACCATGAGGGCAATATCACTCCGAGCAGAAAGAAAGAGATCATGGTAGTGGAGATTTCCTGACAGACTTTTTATGAACTGCCATTGTGCCAAAGTTGATTTAGTTGAATTATGAAAGGTCCAAATGTAGTCAGCTTTAGTCAGCTTGAAGACAACCCTGGCCTTGGTGCGGGGCGATGGTGTGGACTGCAGGTGCTGATGTATATAGGTGCAGTACAAGCTTCTCAGGCTTATCCAGCAGGGGCATAACGCTGTGGTGGCTTTAGTGGATTTAGCATTTACTAACTCTTCTCCTTTCACTCCTATTCACTCAGGCTTATATGCTTACACCGCACTGCTCATAAATCCCGCTGACAGCTTTACAGTTTTTAACCCTTACTCATTATGCTGAGAAATGCAAACTCAAGCTTTGCCCTCTGTTGCTAACATGCGTTCTCTTTTTTTAACTCTTGCTGGCGATAAGGAGGAGGCTGGCTCACCAGTTGACAATAAACAGGAGGTATTTGGTGTCTGGTGATTTGGTCTCAGTCTGTCTGTATACCTGTCTTTATCCATCCATCATTGTTTCTTTTTCCAAGTATATCTGTCTTATTGTATCTCATTGTCTCTGCCTGTCTTCCTCTGTCTAAATGTGGCAGTCAACGCTGTCATCATAGAAAAAACTGTGCTGCAATGCACCATATAAGCAAGCGATGCTGCAAAAGTTGTGTCTGGACATATCTGTCACACTGAAGCATCCCAGCACACATTTGACAAACAGTGGGTACAGTTGGTACAATGTGGACAAGTTTCAACCGAAGCAAGGAATTTTCACTACACTACCTGTTAAAAAAGCTTTGGAAAGCAGTTTGATATATGAAAGATACTTTTTTGCTGCTATGCACAAAGAACCTTCAGCTTTTACACTGATAGTATATTTATGTGCCATATCTCTATCTATTAAATTCCAAAATGTCTACTGGGATGCATTTTCAAGTAATTTCCAAGTTTGTCTTGGCTTGGTAATAAGTTGCCAAATCTAGCCATCCAATCTGTCTGCCTGCCTGTCCTCTGACTGACTTCCACCATCCTGTCTCTGCACCTGACCTTGTTCCTGCACCCTCTGACCCTGCACTCTTCACCTCTGACCCCTCTTGTGCTCGCCCATTCTCCTGCCCCAACTCAGCTCTCTCAGTTGTACCAGGAGGCCACTCCTCGGCACAAACAGGAGGTACCGGTTCCTGTCTTCAGCCACTTGTGCTAGTTTGTCGTATGTGCTGCTGCTGTTCCACTGCACCTCTGGTCTTTTTGGGGGGTTTTGTTGATTGTGGTTTGCCTGCGGCTGCCGTCTTGGTTCAAAGGATGTTTTGATATTTCTTTTGGAACATCATGGAGATTTGAAACATCTGTCAGCCATGAGAATATTTTGGGTTGTAGCAATGAAAGTCTCCGGTGTTATTGATAGAAATGAGCCCTTCTTCCTGCTTAAGTTCATATTAAGTATCAGTGCATGTTCCTCACGATTTTGGAGTGTTCTACTCTGTCCGGTAGTGGAAGAAATACTCAGATCCCATACTGACGTAAAAGTGGACAAGTTAAAGTCAACTCAAAATAAAATAAAATAAAATTTAAACGAAATCAGCTAAAAGTACTTGGCCTACAGAGTGCCTGTGACTGAAAGATATTCAGTGTGGATCCGTGAGCCTCTGGTTGGCTCTTTCCATTGACTTTATTAGCATTCATGCAGCCTCTGAAATACTACGTAAAGTTGTAAAATGCAACTGAACTGCTCAGTATTCACCTGCAACAAAAACTGGCCTCACTAAGCATTACTTTAACCGAGGTAATGCTTAGTTAATACATTTGACTTTATTTTAACGTGACAGATTATTTTATCTTCTCTTTAGTCTTTTGTAAATAAGAATTTGTCTGTAAAAGGGGACTATGAAAATACTTAATAGAAAAACTACCAGAAAAATTAACCATGCATATTTATGGAAAAAAAGGAATAACCATACAGTGTAATGCACTGAACTGAATCACGTTGACTACGTTGTTCCTCCCCCACTGAAGTCACTTTGCATAATTATATATGACATTATTAGATGGTTAGTGCTGGTGCATCAGTGCTAAAGTTGCATTTTACTGTTACAGCTGGTAAATGGGGGCTAGTTTAAACACTTTGTATACAGTGAGGTTGTCCACCAGATCCATATCAGTCCCGAGGGTTGTCCACAAATTTGTATTTGTTAGACTTTTCTCTAATCCTTGCTTTCTTGTGAAACACTGCATATTCTTTCCTCCCTGGGCCTTGTTATCTAAATGAAACCATCTGAGAAGTTTAGAGAGGAAAAGTCTCCAAATGTTTGGTGGAACTGCTCACAACTCTTAGACATTGAAGATACAAAGAGATGGAGGACAAAATCCACAGTCCTGGTATTGTGCAAAAATACATTCTTAAGTTTATCTTAAGTTAATTTGAGGCTTCCGCTGTCTGTATTACACAGATCCAGTGGGTATCCTCCAAAGTTACAGGCTTTTAAGTAGAAGATTCCCTCTTTCTGTGTTCCCTTGTTGAGTCACAGTGGGGATAGTGACACAAAGAGGGAACTGTGGGCTAAAAAGACGATAACGTTGAAAGATATCAGCTTGATTTGAATAACTCCGGCTGCTGAAGCCTTGTTCCAACTTCAGATAAACTTTGAAATACATTTTTACGCTGAAGTACACTGAATATATACAGTATATTTTGTCCCCCATCACTCACATTGAGGACAGAACACATTAGGAAGGAATCTCTTAATGACCAACATGAACATGAGGGATGATCACAGTAAGCAAAAACTGCTTTAATGTGAATATGAGCCTCCAGCTGGACTTGAACATTTTTGAACCAGTCCTGTCACATGTAAAGTAACCAGTAACTCCAGCTGCAGTTAGTTAAAGGTAGTCGAGTGAAAATTGGTAGTAGTAGTCTAAAGTAGCAGAAAATAGCAATACTCCAAACTGTACTAAAATACAGTGCTTTAGTAAAATGTGCAAAGTTACTTTCCACCAACAAAATAAATGCAGAATTAGAATTAGCCATCAAGGTTAATAGATGTTACATTAAAATTTCTTTTTTCATGTACTTTCTTTGTCGTGTTCATTTGTGTTTAAAATTCCTTTGCTTTCTGTGAGCTTCAGTAGCATCTTTAATGCCATTTCTCTCCACGTGCTACATCACAGAGCAGTAAAACACCAGCATATTCTCTAGTTAACATAAGTGCTCGCATCACATTCACATCCCGTCTTCTCCTCTATATATGCAGTATTATCTCACATCCCCTTCAGCCATGCATATCAGATGTGTTGATGTGAGCACTGCTGCCGCAACGGACGTGGACATCCTGCTAAGGCATTCCCTCTTCTCTCTCCGTCTTGTTTTTCCTCCTCTCGCTCGTTCTCCTCCAGTTCCTGGATAAGTCGCAGGACTTCTTGCTGAAGCACCAGGCCAGCATCAACGAGCTGAAGAGAACCCTGAGGGAACCCAACAGCAAGCTGATGAACCGCGAGAAGCGTCTGTCAGCCACCTCCCCAACAGGCACACCAGAGAAGAAGGCTGTGAGTAGGGGATTATGCTGGTGAGGGAGGGGGGGATCAGTGGGCTCTTAGGTCCACTATGGTCAATATCTCAAATTCAGCGACCTCTGATGCTTGACATTCCATCAAAGGGCATTGATATTCCCGCCTGGCTCCTGTCATGTTGAATTCCTCTTCTTGCTGCGTGACTTGAGGGAAAACAGGTCACATTCTGACACGTGGAGAGTCTTATTTTGCAAGTTTTTTTGTATGCTCTTTTCTTTGTCTTTGAATAATTAAAGCCTGAGGATATACTGTATGACTACGAAAAAACAATGTATTTATGGCTGTTTAATTTCTTTCCTATAAACAGTTCAAACATATATCTCCTGTGCAAAGACATCACTGCTCAGAGGAACAAACATGAAAATCTGCAGTTTATTTTAAGAGGTGTATAATGAAGTGCGTCCTGCCTCTCTCTGGCGTGCCAGAATAATTCTGACAATATCTCAGAGGTACTTGAAGATGACTGACAAGTAGCACAGAAGGAAGCATCTTGATGAGATTAGTTTCAAGATGTTTTTGGAGATTTACTCAATGCGAGGCACTTGAGAAGTAATTATCAGTTATCCTTTTTTTCTTCCTTGATTGCCTAACAGTGACACAGTTTTCTTTATGCGAGATCATGAAAGCCCTCAAGCCTTGATCACATTTTGGTAATTAGGCTTTTGAAGACAGAGCACTGAGATTGTAGTTTTCAGATAGGATGGGTCCGTCTTTGCTGGTGCCTAAATTGTCTTCAGACGATCTCTCATCTGCTGTCTGGGATGATCAGATCAGGCCAATAGAGTGTCGAACGCTGTCTGCTGCAGAATATGTAATCTGCTGTGTATCTCATTCAAGGTAAAGTGGCGGGGTGGGCGGGTGGGCATTATTCTGTTTGACTGACAGGCTGGGGAAGTCTCTGTGCTCTTGACTGTTTCCAAGAGATTCAGTCGAACTCAACTCTTTGATGTAGTTGCAGAACAAAAATATTTGCATTCCAAATGTCTTGCAAATGTTTGCTGATTATGTGGATGCGGTGGCTGTCAGGTACACAAGATCGCACGATTTGAGTTTGAAGTTCATTAAAAAGTTTCTATAGTCGGTTAAGTCCTGGTTGCACTGATTCTGCCTTTCCCGCTCTCTCCCTTTTGCATGGAATGGTTTGTTGTGCATCTCATTAATTTCCTCCCTCGTCTCGAGTGGGAGCTCTAACGGCTGTTCTTCCTTCTCTTTTAAACTCTCTCCTCTGCCTCGTGTCGACCAGTTGGTGGGCCGAGCAGTGGGAAAGGACCCTGTTAACAGCCTGTCTGTTGAGGGTTTCGTCCAGAAGACTCTGGTGACTTCACCTGAGGTTGCACATCTCTCTCTATTTCTCTTTCATGACACAGTTTACTGTTTATAGCATTTGTGGGTTGGTGAAATGCACTGCTCACCGTGCATTATCATCACTCACATGTCTGTCTATTTAAGACTATACTTCCAAATATTGTACGATGAATCCCTAAATGCAAATGCATGTTTACCAAAACTCTGTGATTCAAATGATAGATTTCAGTATTTGCAGTAGCTGTGCTTGGCATGTCTAACTGTGTTTAATCTATACCAACATGTAGGGCTCTGAGGAGTGGGTATTGATTGAAAAACAAGAAACTTATCAACAGGACCATGACTGGAAGGCAGAAGAAAAGAACAAATCTCTCACATCTGATTCCTCGTGGGAGAAAAAGGAGCTGGAAAAAGAGATAGACATTGCGAAGATGATACATAAAGAGGTTACAGGGTATGACAGGAAAGAAATGAAAAGCCATATTGATGAATTTCCTTCAACAAAATCATCCAGAGAGGCACATCCATGCTCTGAGCCTCGACCAACCAACAAAAGTCGTTTTGTGATTCAATTATCTGAGAATGCAGACTTGTTTCAAGACAAATCTCAAAGTAAACCGTCTGAGGCCTCGGGCCATGAGGCAAACAGTGATGTGGCCCTGGGCTCTCGCCAGATCAAAGAACGCACAGCTTCTAAACCAAGGAAAAAGAGGAGACCCCAGAGCTTAAACCTGGGAATGCCTGCCGAGCTCATCTACAGGAAAGGAGACAGTGATTCTACTGGAGAAGAAAATGAGGGCTCAGATATGGACAACAGTCCAGAAAAAACCTCTACAACAGGAAATCATTGTGGATCATCCCCACTGGTGATGGCGAAAGATGATCAGGGATCAGGAAAGGATCAGTCTGTCAGGCTCTATAAAGACAACAAGCAGGCGGATATATCAATAGGAGAAAGCAGGGAGGTTTCCACTCAAGGAACAGAGCAGGTAAAGAGGAAAGTGAGTCAGGTTTTGCCAGCAGAGATCAATTTAGGTTCAGTGAACGGACCCGGAAAGCTAGAACATGATAGTTCATTAGCAGGTGTTAAAGGGGAGGGTGTGATGAAGATGCGAGGGAAGGGCCTTATTGACAACAAAGAGCTAGCTGAGGTAAAACTGCGACAGGTCAGGACACATGAGAGGAAGATCAGTAGTTCTGGGGGAGAGGATATCGAGGGTTTCATCGGAGACAGAGGTCAGAGGACGTCTGTCCACCGACTTTCAGGCAGCAGCTACCAATCGGAAATCACCAGGATTGTTCCCCTCAAGCCAGAGCGATCAAAGAGCGTAGCGGGTAAGGATGAAAGGGACAGGACAGGCCAGGAAGAGCCCACACGGGTCATCAGAAGAGAATACCGCTGGTCGGTCGGCTCTCCGGAGGGACCCTCAGACCTCGCCTGGACGGACGTCTCCACCTTCCATCCAGCATTTGCTGCAGATCTGGAGGGTATCGCCAAATCAGAACATCTCGATGATAGCTATCAGTCCGGTAGAGGATCTACAGAGAGTCAGTTGTTCGGCTCAAAGATTTCAGCACTTCCCAAAATGGCTCCCCCAGCCCCGCCAGTGAAAACACAGAAGGCCAGGGAGTCCGGGCTAATACTGCGGAACAGCCGAAATGCCGGCAGGGAGCCGAGCCTGGACGCAGCCAAGAAGAGACACTCGGTAACTCTGCTTGGCATCTGCTATTCAGTCATTGGAAATAAAGCATCGCATGAGCTTCAGACAGACTCGCACGCCATTTTTCTTTTCTCCTACGTTTTTTCAGTGACTTGAAACACTCATCCATCTTACCTGTTCGTGCCTGTGTGAAGAGCAGGCGGAGCGGTACTCTTGCTCCGTCTTGTGGCAAAAACCAATCAAAAAGTTTGGACATTTTCCCATATGGCAACCCAATTTATCCTCTCCCATTGCTCTCAACATGCACCACAATGTCTGGCAAATCTGTACAGCTCACCACTGGCTGTGAAAGTTTTTTTTAGAAAAAGGGACAAAAATCAATCTCTCGTGTTTTGGTTGTCGGTTTGTCTTCGCCTTCTCTAACTTGTGAGCCTCCAGTTTCTTTCCAGCTCACGTTGTCCTCTGTCAGAGGGTGGCAAGAAAAGAAAGGCTCACATATTATCATCGCTCTGGTGATTTTTGCACATCTTTGTGCCATTTTCAAACTGCAGATACAAAACAAACGATTTAATGCATACTAATCTTACAAATTAAATCACTCATTTGAGAAAGGAAGGGGTGAAATGTACTGCCATCCATTACTTTGCTACAGACAGCTATTTTCTCCCAAAGTTAGAGATGAGTGGAGTATAGAATTGGTTTGCGCACAAATGATTGAGAAACAACATCAAACTGACTTACATGAACAGAATTCACAAAATGTCCCTCGATCCTTCAGATTGGTGATAACAAATCATGAATCAGATGCATTATTCTCCTCTACCCCACCTGGATAGAAAGCTAAGCGGTGTTATAAACACATCGGTTCCTCCAACTGTGAAACCCCAGCAGGCAGCGAGCGGCCAGACACCACAGCTCAGTGCCTGACACAGTCAGATTTGCTGCTTTCATTTCACTGTTGGTATCATTAGGAGCTTGCACGCGTTTGGCACTGGAATGAAAGGAATTTGAAGTGAATAGACATGACAGCTTTCATCATTTCCCACCTTTTCATCTGAGCCGAGCTATTGCATATATCGGATTAAATAGGCATGAGAAGAGGTGTTGCGTAGCTCTCACTGGCGAGTGACAATCATATCAAGATCAGATTGAACCCGGGGAGAGTGGGAAAATATTAGGTACTCCTCAAAACATGTGGACCCACTCGCACAGTCATTTCAACGGGCTTTGAAATACGCCACCTTTTATTGGACATTCAACAATATTATTTGACAATATTTGAATACTGCCTTGTTAAAATTCAAGGTGCGTAGGTTTGCAACACTTTCTCAGTTGGTCAATGAGTGACTGCTGCTATGCCGAAAACCTGCTCATTATACAAGCTGCATGATTCTATTGCCCTGCCTCTGCTAACTCTAACAAATAAACTTGGCTGTAGACGTTTTTGTTGCAGTAAGCTCACCTCTTTTCTGCCCTCTAAACTATCCTGCTGTATGCTGTGTTACTCTGGAGTAGTGCTTGAAATTTGTGCCTGAATCCATTTGGCCCTGCCTGGATCTGAACAGACCCAGTGGGCTTAGATTGGGTCTGGCTGAATTTCTCACCTAAACTTGGGTTTGAGTCATGCAAAAGACATTAAAACCACTGGATTCCTGGCCACTTTGAAATGTGTGGCTATATTCAGATCTGGAGTCTCGCTGAGCAGAGCACCAGGATCCCAGTTTAGGTTTGGAGTGAAATATTCTGCGCTCAGAGAACACTGAGCTCATGTTTTCAGGCTCCAGTCAAGCTCTGCTGGTAGGATGCGTGTTTGTGTGGAGCTTCAGCTTGTGCTAACCTTCAGATGCTCTCTGTGCTCTTTCCTCTGCTTCCCCCTGCAGGAGCCTGTCTCTACTCCTGCCATTTATGAAGAGCAGTTTGCTAATTTCAAGGTTATTCATTTGTATTTAAACCCACCTTCATGTGCTCCACTCATCATTTCGTTCCCTCTCTGCACCCCTCGCGGGTAAACTGCATGCCTCCTGACTGACTGCACCAGTTTCTCCTCATCTATAAAAATGATGAAGTGTGTTACTTTTCACTGGCTACTCAGATGCCCTCATCCATCACCGCGATCAGAGTTTGAATTGAACCTGTGTGTTGTAAACAGAGGCCCTTGCGCGTGACTGTTGCCGGTGTGATGTAGTTTTTACTCTGATCTAATTAGCGAGTGTACTTGTAAATAATGTAAGTGGCATTAGGCCTACTTTAAATTGGCTGCCTCAGGAGCTTCATTATAATTCAATGGCTCCCCAAACCTTCTTCTATTTAGAGACGTGTTGCCTCCAAAGGCAGAGAGTGTTGACTTCAGAGGCTACGAAGTTGACAACAAAGGTTTCAAAGTTTTCAGGCTAGCAGGGAATCTGTAACAGATAGAAAGGATGTAATTCATCCTCAACCCAAAAGTACCTGGTCTTTTGGCTTTCTCATTCATTTTGTTGCAGAAAATAAACTTTACTTAGATTAGTTACAGCCATATTGAATGTATCTCTGTTCTCCTAGATGTCGAGGCGTCTGTCTACTTTTAATATTTTAAATGAAATAAATGTAATGAGTTAATTTTTAATGTGTTACATGTAAATATGTGATTTAAAGGAAGCTTAACCTCAGCAAATCACATGAAGTCAACTAGTCAACAGCTGAGATCTGCCAAGATAGTTAACATTAGCAGGAGTTTAGTGTTAGCAGGGTACTTCTCCGTCATCATTGCAGTTAACATATGTAGTTAATGCATTTAGCCTTTGTACAGTCCAATAAGAAAAGAAGCAAAAATTATAAATAGGTCAGAGAAAAATCCTAATTTGTGTGGTAGAAATAATTTCCTTCTTTTATTTCTAACCCCTTGGATTTTCCCAACTCCTCCTTTCAGAGACCCTGTTTTAATTCAAACGTCAGCTTTTCAGTTCTGACATGATTTTCTGCTGTATACTCATGTTTAATGGCTTTGAATTTGGATCCTCCATGAATCCCAGCAAACACACCACCCTCAGTCCCATTCCATGCCATCTTCACCATCCGTCCATGTGCAGTTAAGTACCCTCAGAGTGGTGATCCTGTGTCTGTACCTGCCCCAGAAGGAGCTCGGGGACAGGAGGCCCCAGCCCGGCATAACCTCAGAGGAGGAGCAGGAGCGGGACACCGTGGCCTGCATGAGGGAGACCCACCTGGGCATCGAGCGCAAGTGCTCCAGCATGACGGTCAGCTCCACGTCCAGCCTGGAGGCTGAGGTCGACTTCACCGTCATCATGGACCTGCACTCCGGTGTGGAGGACTTCTCTAAGGGCATGTCGGAGCTGGGAGAGAGGGAGCGTCAGCCGGAGATTGGCCGGGAGGACTTTGAGGAGACCTCCAGATTCTACTCTGCCCGTCTAATGGGCTCCCGGGACAAGTCTCCCATAGAGGAGAAGCTTCCTGAGGAGGGAACACATCATGAGGTAGACAGATGAATCTCTTCATCATTCATCATCATCACCCTCTGGACTCACTCTGCCTGGCTGGACTTGGTGCCATAACTTCCTGGTTACACATTTTCTTTGCCTTTGTTTTTGGACCTTTTCTCATTGTTTGAATTTTGTTACGTTTGGTTTCTGTTTAATTCTGTTCAAAACTCTACATATCTTATTCTGTTTGATGCATTAATGTATGAATTTTTCAGCCATTTTATTTTTGTCAGTTGTGTCAGTGTTTCTTTGAATTCTCCTGCTGCCGTATCATCATTTGCATGTTGTCATCAAAGCCGAACGATCCAGCAAAGAATTGTGTTTCAGTGTTTCTTCCTTTAAGTTAACAGTGTTCAGATGCTTTTATCTGAAGTACATGCTGCTCAGAAGTGATGCGTTTTTTTTCCGAGGTCTTCAGAAGTCTTGCTGTGAAGACGCTGCTTGATGTTGTTTGACTTTGTTTGTTTCACACAGCCTCCTGTGGCAAAGAAAGACCCCAGTGCTGTGAGTGTGGCCCATATGCTGAAGAGGTCCGACACCAAGACGGAGACGCATACGAATGGATCAGAGAGCCACCCCAACATCATGAATGTCTCACCGCAGGTAGAGCAACAATACGAACATGAGCGTGAACAAATCTTACTATGCTGTCATGGACAATATGTTGCTGCAAATTCACACATCTGCTGCCTTTGGTTTTTCTCAGTCCCTTTCATTGTTAATTACTGCGTGATACTCAACAACGGCTCCACGGTTTCAGCCAGCGAGTGACATCGCAACTGACAGCAGACTCCTTTTTATTTACACTCAGCATTTGTTAAAGGAATGTTTGAATGAAGTGCAACGCTTGGGGAAATACACATATTTGCTTTCTTGCCGAGAGTCAGATGAGATGATCAATATCAGTCTCATATCTGTCTGTTCAATGTAGCAGGCTGTGTACAGCCAGCAGCCTGTTAGCTTAGCTTTCAATAAAGGCTGAAAATGGAGAATCTGCCAGTCTGGATCGGTCTGATGGTAACAAAATCCACTCCATAATCCACAATCCAACATTTTTATTAATCTTTACCAAAACCAAAGTGTAAAAACAGCACGTTATGGTTTTACAGGTTATGTGCTGGGTGCAATGACTTGCCGAGTCTCCAGTTTTGTTATGTTTGGACAGAGCGAGGCTAGCTGTTTACCCCTGTTTCCAGTCTTTATGCTATGCTAAGATAACCGGTTGCTGGTGGTAGCTCATAGATATATGCACATAGATCCTGCAAAGGCATCTGCTGTTCTGTGATGTGTCAATGCAGCAGCCAAATTGGTGAGGGGAAGCTGTGCCTCCTAATGCATGTCCATCGAGGCAAGACTTCTATCTACAGTTAAAATCACCCTAACTCACTTTTCAGGTAGTTTGGTTTGTGTGTTTTCATATTAAAAAACCTCAAGTTACTGAAGTTAAATGATTAAGGATATTTCTGGTAGGCTTCACAATTCTGTTGTGTTTGCAAAATATTGTAAAAAAAACTTCTCACCTGTGAAATGTTGTCCCCTGTTGCTTGGTGGTAGCATTTCCTTTGTGACAACAATCAAAAACAGCACAGAAGTCTGGCATTTTCTGCTATTTGAAGCAAGATGGCAGCGGCAGAGATGCATCTCACATGCCACATTTTACTGTATGGGCATGAGACTGGTATTTTCCAGCTATTTCTTTAATATTTAGCTTTTTTTTGGTTTGGATTTATCATACAGACTTTTTATTTTGCTCTTGTTCCTTTGTTCTGTTTCATATTTTATACGTCAATGCTGATACATTTTAAGCTGCAGTACTGGAAGAGAGAGCAAGTGAGGAAAATAGCATAATCAATCCCATCAGTCACCCAACAAATACTCGCAAAGACGAATTTAGTGTTTTTCCAGAGCTCTGGAGTTGGTCTTGATTAGAGGAGGAAGCAATTTCTGTGGGCTTCAGTGACATGAAGGCCATATTCCCCTGACAGGGATGACATAATAGCATCATTATGGAGTGATTAAAGTATTGACAGTGTATTAATGAGGATGATGAAAGCATGTGCGAATCCTATTCATCTCCGGAGGCAAAGATTTGAGTGCTGGCTGGCTGTCCCACAGTGCTGTTTTTGACACTACCACTGGTGGGCACCAAAGTTGGACATTTTTAAATTCTACAGATAGCAGCTATGAGGCTAGCATTTGTGTATTTTTCTTATTGTCAGAATAACCCATGAAAAATTCAAAACAGAGGACAAGACACCAACATGTCCACAGCAGCAGCTGTTCTTTCAATGGCGGCATTGGTGCTTTGGATTAAGAGTGTTGCATTATGGGTTGTTTGTAACCTTAATGTAGCCAGTCTAGCAGGTCTGTGAATAGTGTCTTTAATAGTTAGTCTGCCCAAGAAGTGATTAGTTAGCTCAGTTAGACTTACAGGAGTATCTGATGGTAACATGTTTTGAGGAGAGAGAGGAATTAAGAATTGTGAAAGTGGAAAAGAGTAACTGATAAACAGGAAGAATCTCAGTGTGTCTGCACAGAAGCTGCTGCTGCTCTGCTAACATAATGCTTTGCACACCATGTTAGCAGAGGAGTGTCA